>REGL01002167.1:18394-48456 GCA_004194395.1 Aurelia aurita complex sp. Pacific
GGGATAGCACGATCTCTAGACACTTTATGTTCGGGTGCGTAGAGAGTTATCGATTCCACATCGAACAAAACATTTCTGATTCCATCTAAACATCTTCAAAGGTGCCTATAAAATAAGAAATTGAGGCAAAAATATCTCTAACACTTTGCTGTCGCATCTTCTACATTCTAACTCGATTTAGTGTGGAGCAAGCTTTCGTGCATTTGGCGCCCCCTAAATGTTGGGCGCCTTGGGCGCCCCTGCATTTTCAGGCCGCTGGGGGGGCACGTGCCCCCGGCCCCCCGGCCACCACGCCACTGACCGGTACCACTCTTACTCATGATCAGCACAATATTTGGCTTCAAATGAAATAAAATCAAATTCACATCTACTTCTTCTTTTCTTTTCTGCTAACAATTTGCACATATTCGAACCACTACCAACTTCAGTTTGCTTACCGCTGCTATCCGCCATTTTGTTAACCTCGTGATCACGGCCTCTTTTCCAATTAGATCAAAACCGGTTTAACCAGAACGACGAAAAATAAAACAGAAAAAGAGAAAACATTGAGATACGCGCTGAGTACTACTTAAAGCCTCGCTTCGGTGCGGGGCAAAAAGAAGTGAAAACGAAGAAGAGATATGTCAAGGAATTTCTCGACCAAAATAAATAATTTCTAAACTTATATTTTCCCAGTACTGGAGTTTCTTAGCTTTTTGGCGATCCGAGAGTTAAGTTTCTTATCGGCAATAACTCATAAAATACATGTACATATGATGCTTACAGCGGACGACGTATCTGTGTACAAGAGATGGGGGGGGGGGTAACGTAATAGTTGTGAGGTACGGGGACGTGCCTTTTTTCTGAGAAGTGCGGAATTACGGGTATCATTTTCAGAAGTATGCGCGGAATTATGGGTACCATTTGAAGAACATGCAGACTTTTGGGTACCATTCTGAAGAAGTATTGCAGAATCATTAGGAGGCAAGTTTAGCGCCTGGGGGTGGAGGACCTGGAGGTGCCTAAAGTCAAGGACGGGTATGTGTGAGCCCCAGTTTTAGGCATCCTTTTCGCATAATTCAATAATGTACCAGTTTTGGGTGTGGTTTCTACAATCCACCCAGTTTTAGGCATCCTTTTCGCATAATTCAATAATGTACCAGTTTTGGGTGTGGTTTCTACAATCCACCCAGTTTTGGGCATCCTTTTCATTCGAACAAGATATAAGCTAGCCTGCATTCAGACTCGGGCCAAGGCAAAAAATGAAAGGAAGGGGAAAAGCCATTTGTTGGTATGTTCCTCGACACAGCATAGTACTAAGACGAGTCTTCGATCTACTTTTCCATTTCGATCTACTTTTCCATTTGACTGTAACGTCAACTTTGGTTGTGGTGGTGATTGGTTGACCACTTTGTCAATCATTGCAACCAATGGAATGATGTCAAAAACAGAAAGAAATATATCTGTGCAGTGGTAATGATCGCGATAAAGTCATCTNGCTAGCCTGCATTCAGACTCGGGCCAAGGCAAAAAATGAAAGGAAGGGGAAAAGCCATTTGTTGGTATGTTCCTCGACACAGCATAGTACTAAGACGAGTCTTCGATCTACTTTTCCATTTCGATCTACTTTTCCATTTGACTGTAACGTCAACTTTGGTTGTGGTGGTGATTGGTTGACCACTTTGTCAATCATTGCAACCAATGGAATGATGTCAAAAACAGAAAGAAATATATCTGTGCAGTGGTAATGATCGCGATAAAGTCATCTTTATTTAAATTACTTTCAAATCCTTACACCTTTCGCAAATAAGGTCCAACTCAAATGTAAATCTTACCTTTTCAGCTCCATTCTTCAGAGAGGCCTTTATAACAGGCGGCGTGTAGCCAACTAAATCTGCAAAAAAACCTACTGTTCCCCAAGAACAAGAATATATGTCGTTGATTTGATTTTTAAATGCCAAAGCAGCTGCAAGAATCTGCGTCTTATCTGCAGCACGGATACCATCATTGACTGCTGCAAGATACAATGAGAAATACACACATTTTCGGATGATAAAGATCGGAGAATGTATTTTTGCCTAATTAACTTTTCAGTCTTTCTTTTTGAGAATTTGGGGAAATTTGTTCAACGTTGGAACATACACACCCCAGTAACGACCCCGCTGAAACATTGCTCAGCCAAGGTAGAAGGATGACCCGCCGAGAAAATTTATTTCCCCGCTAAGTTTGAGTTTAAACACTTTCCCCGCCGTGTATCTGTTGGTTCTCTGTTGAAACTATCCAGGCATCAGATTACTTATAATTTTGTAAAACAACGTAAGGCATCTACTCCATCTTCGGGAACTCAATGATTCCCAACCAAGTGCTGCGTACAACTTTTTTCGCGATGTCCCCCTCCATGTTCCTGTAACAGCTAGAGCAGCAGAATATTGAACGGACTCCAACTTTTCCATCAAACTTGACAAAGTGGTGTAACCGCTAAATTCACATACTTTGGCCGGAATATGATATATAACATCTCCGTATTCGAGGTGGGGCCGCACATAAAGCTTAAATAATTCGTTTAGGGTATGTCTGGGTAGGTACTTGGAGAGATATTTCAGCAAACCAATATCCTTCCTTATTTTAGAGATAGCAGCCTTAATTTGAGCCGAAAATGAAAGCATTGAGTCCAGGATAAGTCCTAATTGTTTATGTTTATGTCCAAAGGAAACAATGGTTTGGTGTTATTTCCCAGGTCTTTCCCAGCTTTGAGCAAGTGATCAAAGTCGTCCCACATATGGGGTGACTTTCATCATTGAATCTGTCGTCCGAATCTTTATTTCGTTGCAAATGAGCAACCTTGATCACTCCAGTTTGGACACCTTTTAGTGTATGGCCTCTCAAGTAGCGGCTGGTTTTACTTCGAAGACAGTAAAATTATCAAGGACTGAGTGACCAAATTCAACCTCCAGATAAAATCATCCCATTGAAGGCATACCTGAGATATTGGCATCATATGCCACACCAACACCACATTTTCCATTGTTTGCCTGACCAGCTGCAAGGCCTGCCATTGCTGTTCCATGATACATTTGTCTAATAGGACATAAGACACAACATAAGTAATGAGATATCTTGGGCAATTTAAGAAGCTGACTGGAGACAATATCGTTAATAGGCAGCAGATTATGGCAGGCACTTCCCAATGCATTTCTTCCTTACATCTAAACCCCGACAGAACCATCGTGGAACAATGTGCACCAAAGTGAGCACTAAAGCGAGCACCAAAGCGAGCACCAAAGCTAAGCACCAGGCTCGCTAAAGGCAGTCTTCCACCACAGTAGTTTTGGTCGGCGAACAACGCGCTCGAAAACCAATGAAACGATCTGATACCGTCTCCAGCTTTAAAAGGAGAATAAAAACCTGGAAAGGAGAAGAATGCAACTGTAGCCTGTGTAAACCCTTCGTAGCACAGGTTGGGTTCTTGAAAGGATAAATGCGTTGCTTTGTAAATATCCAAAAAAATGAAACATTGTAAATACTGCTAACACTGTAAAAACATTGTATAAATCTGTATATACGTATTTACACCTAATTATTCCGTATTTTAGATGTATGTGTCTTTTCCCTTTTAAAAATTTTTACTTTGCAGTAGGATTGAATTAGCTTTTATTCTACAGCTATTTGTGCATAGGCTTACGCCTACTTTAAATAAATTGATAATAATGATGATAATAATAATGAGAGCATTTCATCCTTAGGAGTGACTGGTTTTACAGAATAATATACAAGATAAAAATCGTATGTGTCACTCTCCAAAATGGGCATGACAAGATACACTTTGCTGCTGCTAAAAGTTCAAAACCTTACATCATTTCAACCTGAAATCGGCAAGTCCTTTCAAACACTAGGAGATTTAAATCTAGTAAAAAAATATAATATGCTGATCGAATACAAAAAATATTGATTTGTATTCACGAACGGGTATTACGGCTAACCTACAAAGATATGAGATCAGATTATGATACAAAGTTTTTCAGAGACAGTACGGTCCCAATCCACATAAGGAATTTACAGTTGCTGATGACTGAGATCTATAAAACAAAATGAGAGCTTAATCCTAATTTCATGAAGGAGATCTTTGTTGAAATACGCAGTCCTTATGGGTTAAGAAGCTGCCATCGTTACTGTTGCCGCAAGCGCACTACGTGCTATGGCTTAGAAGAGACGATACCGTTTATAGGGAGTAGATTATGGCAGGCACTTCCCAATGACATGAAACAATCTGATACCCTCTACAGCTTTGAAGAAAAATCAAAGTCTGGAAAGAAGAAGAATGCAATTGTAGATTATGTAGACCTTTCGTGGCCTAGGTTGGGTTCTTGAGCTGATAAAAATTTGCTGCTCTGTAAATACAAAAACAAAAACAAAAATTGTAATATTTGAAATGTTGTAAAAATCTGTAAATTTATGCATTTGTAGCTAATTATCCTGTATTTTACTCCTTTTATTAAACAATTTTTCTTTCCTAGATACAGTATTACCCCGCCTTTCGGAAACTCATTTTGTAAAAGCAGGCTGTTTGGTTTCTTATAGATATCATATAAATGTAATAAAAACCAAATGGACAATGAACATGGTGCCATCTATGTTCAGCATACTTTATTTGAATATCTGAAGAGCAACCTCACATAAAAGTTTGGCAAGAATCTTTTGCCATTTTGTCGCAATTTTCAGGCAAACAGGGCACGACCTTTTTGGGGACACCCTGTAGAGTGATCAGTTTAGCGGAGAGCCCTTGAAAAATAATAAAGATCAACGGAGGCTGTTCGCTGAACAATGATTTTAGACAGGTATCAATTTTCCAACAATGCTCTCTCTAAACCTTGATTCTTCTAATTTCATTTCTGATCATCACTTATTCAGCGTTAATGGTACCTTTGGTATACATATTGTCTTTTAAGGGAAAAGGTCCTCTCTGCAAAAAGCGGGGTCATACCCATCAGTTTTTGAAGGAAATAAATCCGCCACTGAATTTGTGCTTCTGTTTCATAATCATGGACGAAAGTTTTTAACGTTCAATCTATGATTTAGACAAGAAAAGTAACTGACGAAGATTTCACTCTACAACATGCTACATTTTACAGGGATGGCACCAGAAATATTCCGACAGGGGGCTGCAGCTTCCGACGGGGGGCTGAAATGGCAAGAAAATAAAGTTTTTGTACGCCATTTTGCCAAATTTCCTCAGACCAGAACACAAAATCGCCCTCCATAGCCCTCCCCTGGCATCATCGCTGCTTTTTTAAACGACTGCTTCGATTACAAATCACCCTTTTGCTATACTGAAGCAAGTTCAAAGAGAAATGAATCAAATATTGTTAATCATTAACTTGAGACTCACAGATACGCTGAATTCTTTGCAGGAGATGGGTCACTTCTGTTGAGATCATAGTTGTAACTGCCTGCCAAGTTCTGCAACACACACAAGTTTAATTGTGTTAAAAGAAGCGTGAACCCTAGAAAACTCTCACCTTTTAATATTCTAAATTTCACTCCTTAATTTTGCAAATAAAAGGCTCATCTTTTTTCCACTGAAACGAAGGTGGTCACAACAATCAAATTTGATGAGCATTGGTTTTCACACATGCGCATTACATCCTCTGCTGATTTCCCTCATAACTGCTGTCGATTGAAATTGATTTGAAGGTAAAACCATTTGAACCTTTCCGTCGATTACTGTTGCAGAAAAGATAGCAAACAAACAGTATAGTACAACAATAGCAGTCAAGTATTGATTTATTGCAGTGGTTCATTAACATCCACCAACGTTGATCAAATTCTATTGATTAACCATTTTGCATTTTCTCTTTGAGTGAAAAGCATCAGATGCATGTAACAAGGGAGAAATATTGATAAAAAGACAAAACAAATAGAAATGTTACCGAAATAGATGTGCAAGCGAACTACGTCACCTTAACATCACACTCGTTCTCGTTGAAGATTAATGAGTTTAGCTGTGAGCTCGGGAAGTCCAGAATCTTATCGTTTTGTTCCCTTCCGAGCTAGAATGCTAGCACACAAAAAAGGCACGAGCAGTTACATCGTTTTATATGATAGCTGGCAAAAGAGCTGTTACGATGACATCATAACACTAACCAAAGTACATAAAATTAAACAAATACATACAAATCTTGGAAATAAATCATCATGTGTGTATTCTGCTCCACTTGGATCACTTATGCAAATTGTAACATTCTTCCCAGTGTATCCTTTCGCCCAAACTTTCTTGATGTTCATTGTAACTCCAAATCTATCGTTCTAAAAGATTGACAAATGAATTCGAATCTTCAAACGAAAAATATCCAACTCATGAAAAATGAAACGTCACACACATTGCAGGCATTAGGCATTTAGAAGGGGCTGGGTCACATAAAGTAAAAATACCTTTCTCAAAAGGATATTCTTATAATCGAAGGAGCACAATACGCGATAAACTCACAGAAATAAAGTGCTGTTGAGAGGTACTATATAGAAGTACCTTTAGGAGTATTCTTGAGTACTTTAGAGTACCCCTCCATTGGGTTACTTCAGAGTACCTCTAAGGGTACTATATTTGTATCAAATTTTGGCTCCTCCTTTAAGTAATTCCCTGCATGCAATCTATTTCGTTCCTAGTATTTGTATACGGTATTATTAATTGTATGTATTAACTTCTCTTGAGAATTTATCATCTGCATCACCAACACTCTTTTTGCCAATATTTTGTCCTCTGCCTTTAGCTGCTGCTGGTAAAGCATTCATTTTTCGTAATCTATCCTGTTTTCCATTGGCAAGCGCCCAGTTTCTGCTAACATTCCCCAATATGGAGTTGTTTTGGGCATGCAAAACAATTTTCTCAGAGTTTTCTTTAGCATGTTTGCTTGTGTTTCCATCTCCCCTTTTTGTTAAGTGTGTCCATGTTACGGAATTTGCTAATATAATTGGCATTATCATTGACTCCATATAATCAACACTCCTGTTTCCACAGAATCTTTTCCTTGAACTACGTTGAACGACTTGGTTGGCCATCTGAACGACTTGGTTGGCCATTGAACGACTTGAACGACTTGGTTGGCCATCTGTACAAAAGCTGATAAATGAAGAAACAGGTTCTATGGTTTACAAATCTCTTAACTCTCTTGCACCTCAATATCTTAGCGATCTCTTCGTGAGATTGTCCGAGGTACATCCAAGAGAGTTAAGAAACTCTAAAACAAACCTTGCAATACCCATGTTGAGAACTGGCAATGGCCAAAAATCCTTTGCTTATCGTGGGGCCAGTCTCTGGAACAGTCTTGATTTGGATACAAAGATGGCTCCCTCAATCAATGCCTTCAAGTCCAAAATCAATGAAAAATAAACCTTTTATATATGGAGGTGTATCGCTGTAAATTAATATATCTTTAATTTTGACGTATTCCGCTCTTTTTATTGTAAATTTTATAGTATATAATTTTCTAATTTTGTAAGTAATTTTTTGCAGGGCCAATTGTAAAACAGTATTTATACTGAATTTGTACCCTGGGTAAACAATTTTAAAATGAATGAAATGATACTGCTGTATTGAATCATGGTTTTGCCCTATAATCTACAATCGTAGATAAAAACTCGTTGGGATACCTTCCAATACTGATGATCCCCCTCCCCTTTCGCAATGTTGGTTGCTTGAAAAACAAACACTTGTCAACTCATCTAACGGGTGCGCCAAAATAAACTATGCACTTTTGACAGGCCACAATAAATAGTATACTGGACCGATTAATTTATGGGCTAATTAGGCCAGGCGGAGAATGCGGGTATGGTCCCCCGGCGGGGAAATTTATGAAAACAGGTTGACTCGGTCAATTTTGGGGTGCTGGGTTCGAAAATTGTTCGTATACAGGCAATGAGTGGGGCCTTCAGCCTCGGCTTCAGTAACGAAATGCGTTTGACTAAATGAAATAAGTCAAAATTAGAAGCTATCAGGTAATAAAACTCATACTAGCCGGTTTCAGTAGATCTGCCCTAAAACTGGTTCATGATTATCTTTCAAATAGGAAACAGCGAGTTAAGGTCAATGAGTCATTCAGTTCCTGGCAGGAATCAATTAAGGGTGTACCGCAAGGCTCTGTGTTGGAGCCCCTCTTATTTAATGTATTCATAAACGATCTTTTCTTTTTGGTGGAAGAGATTGAGATTTGCAATTACGCCGATGACACGACTATCTATGTGTGCGGTCGTGAACTAGAACATATAGTTTCTAGCCTTGAGACAGATGCTCAAAGGCTCTCTTAGTGGTTTCTTGATAATAGCACGAAGCTGTATGCTGACAAATGTAATCTTTTGATTTTTGGAGAGAAAAACACTGGCGGATCAGTGCATATTGGTGCAACTACGATACCAGAATCTGTTGAAGAAAAGCTTTCGGATGTAACATGGATAAGAACCTTGATTTCAAAAATCATGTAGACATACTTTGTAAAAAGGCTGGACATGAGTTGCAAGCACTTGCACGTATTTCAAACTATGTGGATGTCGAGAAACTGAGGGGTTATGATGAATGCTTTCGTTATTTCTCAAATTAGCTATTGTCCACTTTTTGGATGTTCCATGATAGGTCAGTTAATAGGAAAATAAACAAGATTTACACGAGAGAGCTTTGAGAATCGCATACAAAGATAGCTGTTCAAATTTCGAGGAATTACTGNAGAAACTGAGGGGTTATGATGAATGCTTTCGTTATTTCTCAAATTAGCTATTGTCCACTTTTTGGATGTTCCATGATAGGTCAGTTAATAGGAAAATAAACAAGATTTACACGAGAGAGCTTTGAGAATCGCATACAAAGATAGCTGTTCAAATTTCGAGGAATTACTGACGAAAGCAAACACAGTGTCCGTTCACCACAAGGATTTACAGTTGCTTGCTACTGAAATTTTTAAAATTCAAAGGAATCTCAATCCAAGTTTCATGAATTAAATCTTCATCGAGAAAGATACACCATACACCCTTTGCAGTGGCAGAAATATTTTGGCACCAAAGCCAAACACGGCAGGGTATGGTATTGAAAATGCACGTTTTATTGGATCAAAGATAAGACATTCAATTCCATTTTTCTTAAAACAGTCCCAGACATTGAATAGTTTCAAAACAAAAATTAATAGCTACGATTTCGATTGCAACTTGCGACATTGCTTTCCTTGGGACTTTATTAGGACAAGTTGGGACGCATATGAGTCATGCGACTGAAACAGCGCGAGCTTTGTAATTCGATCTGGAATTTTCAAATTCGAGAAATTCTTTGCTTTTTGGGTTGAAATCTCACTCACACAGTAACAGGAACGGTGTACGGTTACCATTACTACGGAGAAGTATTTGTGCCCATGATCTCAGAAAAGTTCCAAATTTATCCAAGTATTACCTGCAAGCTGGGAGATCGCAAATAATAAGATGCTAATGAGTTAATTTCTTCTTATGAGAAATGATTCTGTAAGGCTTGGCTTTAGGCACCAAATTTCCTTCTTGTATTTGTTGGAATAGGAAAACTACACACCAGTAAATTAAATTTTTCTTAATGGGAAAATTGGAGGAAATGAAACACGTAAGAGTTGAGGCACAAAGTTTAATGTTTGGAAATTACTAATTATTAGGTGCTAATTAATTTGTTTGAAAAGGGAAACGGTTTCGTAAGATTCTATAACCTGAGTTTGCAGTGCACATCTGTTCGCAAATTGCAAATTACCAAATGCAAGTTACCTTCCCTAAAGGAGAAACGAATGCGCAAGATTTTAGGAGCAAATTTTCTAACTTTCTAGATGATCAGAAATTGCAAACTATTAGGAATTAATG
Source organism: Aurelia aurita complex sp. Pacific (assembly GCA_004194395.1). Lineage (NCBI taxonomy): Eukaryota > Metazoa > Cnidaria > Scyphozoa > Semaeostomeae > Ulmaridae > Aurelia > Aurelia aurita complex sp. Pacific. The sequence goes on from REGL01002167.1 coordinate 28,226, forward strand.
ACTTTTCTCAATAGGAAGGCGAATGGCTAGATTTTAGGTCCAAAATGTTTCCTGTAAATTTGTTAAGAAAATGCAAAAATTATCGAATGAAAATTCGTTTTGCTAATAGAGGAAATGAGACACGTATGAATTCTGGTACAGCGTTTCTTGCGTGTATGCGCAGTTAAATCGTAAATTGGAAATGAATCTATAAGACATCAAGCGCAAATTTTCCAGCCCAGTTTTACAAAAGGGAAGCTATTTGTTCAAACCAACGAGTTAGAGATATCTCATATCTGCTGACTCGAATGGCTTTGAAACAAATCTAGCCAGGGGTATTGTTTTTCGATATTTAGTCTAGCCAAGGGTATCATTTTTGTAGAAATTGGTCTAGCCAAAAGGCACCCTCATATCAGGACTGGTTAAGATATACCGCTCGCTTACACCTCTCGCCTGGCATTCTCCACCTTTGATCCTATTGTCCTGGTATTTATCTCGGTATTTATCACAAACTATGAAGATGGTAGTATACTGAGAAGGAACAGTGGACATTATTCTTGATGCTAATTCTCTTATTGTTGATGCAGTGCCAACTAAACTGCGTATAGAAGCTTCAAGATCTAGCAAGTATGTCCTCATTTTTTTCCAACGGATGGCAGTTCATCATGTCTTACAATCTTCAGGTCAAGCATGGTAGCTTCGTACAATTTAATCTCAAGATGGACTCCTGTCCCGTGCTCGTTAGAATATGCAACTAAAATTACCAAAATATCTTTTTGAAATGTCACTTCCTTTGTCTTTCAAATTCAATGGTCCTTCAACTTCGTGTGGACGGCTAAGTTCTTGAAGGTCTTGAGGGCCTCTCTCTTAATTGGGCTGAAAAAATCTGTCTCGGATTATTCCTTTGACATTCTGTCTTGAAATTAAGCCATTAGCTCCTTTCCTCTTGATTCAAGCTCGAGTAAGCAGTTGCGCATATTCTCCTGAGCTGGGTAGCCTGAGACCAAATTGAGCAATGCATCTTTATCAACATCAGGCTGGAATGGATAAGTGAAATGCTTCTGTGATATGACCTTTATTTTTTCCACCATGTTACTTGACTTCAGAATTTCATTTATTCAAGACATTTTCGTGGATTTGATATTGTAGTTGTAATCCCTGATATCAATTTGGTTGCATGCCACGCCCATTGACAGTATACCATCAATTTTCTCACTCAGCAGTTGGTACAACATAGTGTAAGCCATCCTTATTTATCAAAGTTTCCCTTGTTTTTCGCTTCAATCATGCATCGATCATTTTTCACCAAAACAAGACTTCAAATCACGAAAACGAGGCTAAAGGCCCCGCTCATTGCCTGTATACCAACGATTTTTTGAACTCAGCACCCCAAAATTGACCAAGTCTACTTTTCTCATATATTTCCCCGTCGGGGGACCATTCCTGCATTCTCCGCCTGGCCTAAATCTTTAGCTATGATCGTCAATTATATTATATACCAGTCAAAATCGGTCCAGTTTACAATTTATTGTGGCCTGCCAAAAGTGCATAGTTTATTTTACCGCACCCGGTATTATCATACGAAAATTCATGCGAAATATTCACCTCATTATCAACACATATTTCGTTTTGTTCCTTTCAATGCGGATATAATATTGAACGCTAATTTTGTTTCTCCAAAACGATTTAAATGTAGTCCACTGCAAATAAGATGATGACTAACTTCAATATTACTGTTTTGTCGATGAAGGGAAAATTTGCTTCTCCACAAAGCTCCTTTAACCCTAATACAACCGGGGGGGGGGTCTTTTCCAACCCCTGTCGGCTTTTTGCAGAGCATTCTTTAACTACAAGAGCGTCAAACTCTCAAACTCTCAAACTTTCACCTTCAAACTCTCTGACAATTACTAATTATCTATTAGCTACATTTCGACAATTAAATTTTTGAACAATGGGTGTCACATGACTTGTGACACTACCATATTTGGAGCAAGGGATTAGAAAAATTAATGATTTTGATATTTTTACTCCCATAATTAGTTCCAAATGTTGACTATTGTACTAAAGAATCAGCAAACAAATAGCTTTCTGTTGTTATCAATAACAATAGAATTTGCTGACATCAGCATTCTTAAATGATGACGTCACACAGGCCGCCATTTTGGGTCATTTTTGGTAAATATTGAAGTTTTCTCCAACAGATTTTGTTGAAAATGCATAGCATTGCATTATGCAATACTTTTAAAGCCTTTTGAGCCAATTATTATCAATTTTTGGCGAAAAAATACAGTTTGTAGTTATGACGTCATCAATTTTTGTCATTTTCTTCCAAAACATCAGTCTAAAAACACCTCTATGCATCATGTTTGAATTGGAAATGAATAATGCGCCAAATAAGAATGGACAAGTGATTCACATTACCTTTATTCCGTTTTTAGAACAAATAAGCCACAAAAACCATTTGACATTTTCCAGCATTATGATGTCATAGTGATGTGACCTAACAAGATGGCCACGCCCAAAACAACCAATTGGCTAAGATTAGTTAGGACTACACCCTTGCCAAGTTTCAATGATTTCCCATTAGTCTACGGCTATTTATAGAGGGGTGGGTGGAAAACACCCCCGGCTATGTTAGATAAAAAGAAAGCCCAGTAGGATTAGGGTTAAAATTAGGGTTAGGGTTGACATTTGATATTTGTGCATTCTTTTATCATCATCTCACTTGATGATTCGGTAAACATAGAGCGTATTTTCATCTGCTTTGAGCGTCTTTGCTAAACCAAAGATTGTCTTTGCAATTTCATCATCATCTTCTTCATCTCGGAAGTCATTGGCCCCTGTATGCAATACAAAGCGGAATGGGTATTGTGGAGGGTATCGTAGGGGGTAATGGAACGAAAACAAGGACTCACGTAACAAGTCTAATTTCTCCCCTTTTTATTTCCAAATGTCATTATCAGGTTCTCGCTTATTTATGTATGAAAAGTGAGTACCTGTTGGTATTGCTTAAGTTGTAAATAATAACATAAATATGTACAAACCAAGTAGAACTGTTGGGGATAGAGTGGATCATTGAATGACAGCACAGTTGCTCTTTTCTGTCTATCCTTTGATTCCTGTCAATATAAAATGAAATTGTCCTGAATACACTTGCAAATAATGGAGATGACTATAAACTATTCACATGGCAAGCACATTGACGGGGGTATTCCATTCTTGGAGAGATTTCCTCGCTGAATTGAATTGCTCAAGCTCATTTGCATATTGGAACAAAATTTGCAATATTCTGAATGACAAATTACAGCTTGACGGATGTGATCAAAGTACCCTTGGGGCGAATCAGGGAGCATTAGCGAAGTTTTTCCTACAAGCATGTTGAAATAATGGCCAATTTAAGCGTTGAAAAATCCATTATATTTCAGTTACAGATGCAAAGTTGTCCCGGTGGAGCGTGCGTAAAAGAGGTCTAGTGACACTCAATGGAAACCACACCCAAACCTATACCAAGCTACCTTCTGCGTACACTGTGTGCAAAACTTGAAAACATGAAGACGACAGCGCTTCTACACAACCTATTGGAATAAGACTATTTTATCACTTTATATTGTACACTTTTGCTTCAACATCAGCTGTCTGTTTTTGAATATTGAATTCTATGTTAATACTGGTCACTTTGCAACATAATTGCATGATGGGAGTTCAGGAATCATCCGCGTACAGAAGCAGGTCACAATCAATTTTGATTGCTAATTTTTATATTAATACTATCTTTTAAAGAATAATGTAAAGAATGAAAATGACAAAGTTGAAAAAAGACAAAGTTCGTCGTGGAATCAGGGTGCACGGTACACCACAGACAGATTTACACCAATTGCTGTTGTTCCATTGTTATTCCCATCGTTTAGTTAGAGCATGGTTAGAGTTAGCCTGTTAACCAGACCTTGGGTCTGGCTAACAGGCTAGGTTAGAGCCTGTGCGCGCGGTGCACCACAGATGTGCTTCCACCATCTGCAAGTTAGACAAATTTTCGTCTGGACGCAGATTCAGATTCCAGACGCAGTTTCATATTCGTGGATCATACAGAAAAAGACTTTTATATAATGAAAAACTGTGGCAATCCACCTTTTCAAGATAAGAAGTGTGAAAGCGGAAGTATTTTGCTGTTTGAGATTTTGCATTTTTGAGGCTAAATTCTTATTCTACGTACAATGTTTAGCAAAGTAGCAAATTTTCACATTCATACATGTTTTTATTTCGAAATTATGGCAATTTTGAGAATTTAAAGTCATAAGGGCTATGACCGTGAAATCAAAAGTTTGGACAAATTTTGTCCAAACTTTGATTTTACGGTCAAAGCCCTTATGAATTCAAATTCTTTATATCGCCATAATTTCGAAATAAAGACAGATGTGAATGTGAAAATTNGTTTAGCAAAGTAGCAAATTTTCACATTCATACATGTTTTTATTTCGAAATTATGGCAATTTTGAGAATTTAAAGTCATAAGGGCTATGACCGTGAAATCAAAAGTTTGGACAAATTTTGTCCAAACTTTGATTTTACGGTCAAAGCCCTTATGAATTCAAATTCTTTATATCGCCATAATTTCGAAATAAAGACAGATGTGAATGTGAAAATTTATCTCAACGCTAAACTTTGTACGTAGAATAAGAATTTAGCCTAAAAAATGCAAAATCTCAAACAACAAAATACTTCCGCTTTCGCGTTATCTTGAAAAGGTGGATTCATAATTTTCACTCTTTTTCAACAGAACAACAATATAAATCGCTTCGTTTAACGTAAAAACCGCATTTCTACTCCTTATCGTTTTCCAGGAAAAACGTCAAATGTGGAGCCGAGCGTTAGTGTTGCGCTTCCAGTCCACTGTGTAATGCAACACAAAATACCGATTTCAAATTTGAGTGCTACAGAAATCTTTCATATCCCATGAAGACAGCATTGTTGCTTGTTCTTAGCTTCTGTTCTGTATGTCCTTCAACTTGTCTTGCTTGAGCATGATTAATAATGCCGCACTTATAATGCCGCATGTATAATAGGCCAAGGGCTACAGACAGACCCTTCGTTTGTATTTTCCAAGCTTCATTGAAAAACAACTTACCCTCTCCATCGTGAACCCAAATCCATCTCCGATTATAAGGACTGCATAATAGAGGACGTAGGCAAGGAAGTTAGCCTTCATGTTCGTGCTACCGCGCCGTTCTCGGTGCTTCTCTGTGTTTGTTTTGTCTGGAAACTGCTCTGATCACCTTGCCTGTCCACGCTCCTTCGCAGCGAACTTTCTGACAAAGAAAGGGAAAAGGGGAAGGAGAACTTTTTCTTTCGCTTTTTTTGCGCATGCGTCAGATTTCATAAAATTACTACGTATAGAAACTAGTATAATATCAATCGCGAAAACAAGCGTTTTGAAGTTGGTTTAAGAATAACAGGGGGTTAAGCAAAATAAACAATTTTATGAAACAAGGACAGACAAAGTCAAATTAGAAGGACGCTGCGGAGGAGCGTGCTTGCCTGTCGGAAAAGGAGCAACAACAATTCAACAAAGCCAGTTCGCACACAGGAAGCCCAGGCGGTTGATTGAACGATAATAAGTTCAAAACTTCAAAATATTGTTTTCCATAAGACACAATATCTAATTAGATACATGGTCTAAGTTTCTACTTTTCTACAACTAATTTCTATTTTACTAACAATTATAAAGATGACAACAATGGTAATGTACCTTATAAAATTACTATAAATTGATATAAGATTATATACCGGGTGAGCCAGAAAAAAGTTCCCACTTTCTCAAATTCGTAGCACCACAAGTACTTCGTGGATTTGAATGATTCAAATTCTAGTCGAAAGCCAAAAGATCGAAGTATTTTTGTGATTTTTCTCGTCTTCTTAAGAGCACTGCAAATATAGGTAAATTCAACTTTACAAAAATTTCATGGCTGCAAAATGACAGAAAAAGGCCTAAAACATCAACACTTGATCAAATCGTTAGGACTCTCCTCACACACAACAATGCGCACACGCGTTTCACCTCTCTCAAGAGTTACAAGAAATTGATTCTTAAACAGTAAAGATTTTCAATCCCATGGTAATAGATGTGCAGACGATGTCTCTCACCCATGAGAAATGGCATTTTCTCTGTTGTTCTGAGCGAGGAGTCCTTTAGGATTTGATCAAGCATTTTAGGCCTTTTTCAGTAATTTTGCAACCATCAAGTTTTTGTAAACTTGAATCTACCAATTTTTCCAATGCTCCTAAGAACGTGAGAAAAATCACAAAAATACTTCGATATTTTGGCTATCAAGCAAATATTGATTCACTCCAATCCATTTAGTACTCTTGATGCTATGAATTTTCAAAAGTGGGAACTTTTTTCTGGCTTACCCGGTAAATTAATTTTATATAGGAAGGCGTAGCGTATTGTTACTTCACATCGAACTCTCGTATTCGAACAATTACGCAGTACAGAAGTCAACAAAGGAAACACAATGCAGCCGTAGAGAAGTGCAACAGATCAGACACAAGATATTACCATTGTCTGTATTTTGAAGTTTTGAACTTATTATCGTTCAATCAACCGCCTGGGCTTCCTGTGGTTCGCATTGGCGTACAGTAAAAACCGTAAAAACCGGACCCTGGCACCCTGTGACCGTCGCATACTAACTTTCTCGTTTTTTTTATCTATACACTCTTTTTTATAAGAATATTGTTTATAAGAATATTCAGGCTCAGAATCATCCAAATTTTAAGAATATTACAAGAATATTGCTCAGCCTCAGCTCGCATATTTGTGTCTCATTTTTCAGCAGCTGCCTGTTTTGAACAGAGCTGCATGTCTGACATGTCATTTTTTCAAAACGCTTTATGATTGTTAAGAACATTCTTATTGTTACAATTGCTTAAATATTTCTTTCATTCAACCATTTCGTCATAATGACATGACATTTTTTTAAACTTTATTCCCCTGAAACCATATCAGATTTGAAAAAAATAAGAATACTAAACCTTCAAGCATATGCTGAAGCTCAAAACGAAAATTTCTTAAGAATATTGAGGCTGGACAAAATTTGTGGTATTTATATAAAAAAAGAGTGTATTACAGGTATTTTTGATAAGAAACTAAGGTCCGGGGCTGGTAGGCAGTTTCTTAAATTTTTGGGTAATTTTGCTACAAAAATGTTCTTCCTTGTTTCTTATATCTGCCAAAAGTGTCGTTTTGTCTAAAGGGCTCCCAGATTACTTAGTAAGATTGGTAAGATCTCAAAACAAGTATTAAATAACATAATTCGCACTCAAAAGAGTTTCAAAACATTTTAGAATGTGATGAGAAACTAAAACTCAAAGTTACACAAGTTTCTTAGATTTTTAAATTCAGGAAGGGTTGTTTCTTAACTTTCGATAAATTGAGCCTACCCAACCTCGTTCCCAAGGGTATCTGTTGTTTTCAATAGGAGGCTAGACCTCAACAGATACCCTTGGGAGGACCCAACCAACCTTGATACAACGGCCATTACTCCTGCGTCGATACTGAAATCGGTCGACGGTTGAGATTGCGAGAAGACGGTTTGGGGCCTGCGAACGAGGTTGGGGAGGACCGGCTTACAAATTTTGTCAATTTTGATCGGAATAACGAGCACGATTTGGCAGACAGCAGGTCCTTTCGAATCCCATATTCGACATTTTCGAAATGTATATTCCATGGTTCGAACACCACTCATTGTATCCAGAGCCATTTGAATGTTCTTTATTTCGACTGAACGCCAGGGCTTCAAAGGTGAGAAACTTCAACCTCATTCCCAGGGTGTTCTGACGTCATACGCTGGTCACGAAGCCGAATGAACAGGGAACTCACTCTGGGGACGAGATTGGAGAAACTTTTCTTGTTTCGAAAAGAGCCAATCAAATAGCAGAATAGCCTAACAGGTTCCAGGATCAATGTAGGCGTTAACGTTTACGGAAAACCTTCGTTGTCACTGGGTACGAGGTTCGGTAGACACCACAAGGAAAACAGGTCGATATATCACGAATGGAATGATATACTTAGACTGATGATATTCGTCTAAGTTTTGCTCCATTGAATTGAATTATTTTTTACTGTTATAGTCAGAACGAATATCAACACTCATTGCCTTGTTGCGCTGTGTCTTTCCTTTGACGATCGGTCATCTCCACCCCAACAATTTCTTTCTACGAATAACAAAGTACCCTCCAAAACATTGTTAGCAACAGCCAATAAAGGGCTTGTCTTTTGTTTCTCCTGCGTGCGCAGAAAATTTTGTACCGTGAGTGGACAACAATGGATGACGACTTCCGTTGACGTCAACCCTGAACGCAGTACCTCCTTAGTCCTTTCAAATTTCACCTGCCTTCAATTTTGGCTCCCTTTAATTTTGCCACTTTAATTTTCGCCCCCCTGGTTTGGATTGATATGACGTAATTTGGATAGATACGGCCCCGAGGAAGAGAACACGGTGGAACTAGAACAACAAAATCACCCCTTAGACACAGAGCAGGACAATATCATTGTTATCGAAGAGTAATGCATGTCTTGTATTTTGTATTACAATCAAAACTAAAGTTTTTTCATAGAAAATATATTTTTCGCTTCCCTTAATTTTCGCTCCTTCTAATTTTCGCCCCCCAAAATATTTCCGCAATTCGCCCCCGTTAATTTTCGCCCCCTTCCGGGGCGAACATTAAAGGCAGGCGAAATTTGAAGGGACTAAGGTAAACGTGAGTCTGTTTGCTAGGAATATCATTGGCTGAAACCATGATATGTTCACTATATGTTCAGTTATGCGTGCCATGTCAACGTTCGTTCATCGAGCCTATTTTAAAGGTTTGCAGCTGCTGCGCATCGCAAAACCAAGGGCCATGGTCCGGTGCTTTATTATTATTATTATTATAACATTCTTTAAAGTTGGTTATTAAAAATAGCTCTACTTCAAGAACTAATAAAGACCAACTATTTACAAAAACAAAAATAAATTACAGTTCATGATAAGAAACGAAAATACCCTAAAATACCCTATTTACAAATTTTGCAACGGCAAGTCTCTCCAATCCATTTTTTTATGCATGACTTAAAAGAACAGACGGAGGTGGCAATTTTTGTATCATTGGGCAGGGAATTCCATAATATGCTACCACGAAAAGATAAACTATCGTTGCCATAAGTAGTTGTTTTAGTTTGAGGCAACATCAACAGATTCTTTGATCGTAGATTGTAATTATTGTCCTTTTCATGGAACATATCCCACAAAAAAGAAGGGTTTTGTTGTGTTAAACTGCTATAAACCTCGAGCATTAACTTTTGCAAGTTCTTTTGATGAATAGTGCACTCCTTTCCTCTCTGTAACAACTCATCAAAAGAAGATATAAAATCGTTGAAGAGAATTCGAAGCGCTCTCTTATGGGTGCGATTGAGATCATTATTCGCAACCTTTCCGCAAAACATCCATATCAACGGACAATAATTAAACTGAGACATTATGAATGAGTTGTACAGTAAAAGAGATTGTTTCTCATCTAAATAATTTGAGACTCTAGAGAAGATTGCCAGTCGCTATAGTAGATCATACGGTCATAGGGTTTTTATATATGCCCTATCTGCCAGTTTGCAAGAGTTATCAACAGAAAGTATACAATATTTCTCCTTGCTCATCATTGCATAAATAATCAAATTTTGATTGGTTAAGCTTTACACCCTAAATCAGTTCAAATCATTGTATTTTCCTGATGCTTCCTCCCAAGGTTCAGCAATCCAATTTGCAGCAAAACGGTAAATGGAAGTTGTGTTTACTGTTGCAAAGCCAATTGTAATTCACTAAATGGCATTTGATATTGAAAACACATGATGAGCTACCTCGGGGTAGCATCTTGCATCGAGTGAAAAGCTCTTTTCGTGGTCTAGCGTCAATACATCTCTGAGGGACACCCGTGTCGCCAGGGCATCCGGTATAATCCAAAAAAGTATTTGATACTTGTCTCTTTGTTCTCTTAGACACCACTGAAATGGAGCAAAAATAAAGTAGAGCCTCGAATAGGCAAAGGGGTAATGTCTTTTGTTTTTTGCATACCATCCTCATTTCACATAAAGATCAAAATTGTTTTTCAGGCGATCCTTGTTCTTATAACAGTCGCTTGATTTTTGATTGCAGGCGACTGTAGCAGCAACACTCATCTCTCTGACTGTTGCTAAAAGCAGCATCAAAGATCATTTGGGGTTATGAAAAATAGATATTCAAATATTCTTATGCTTGCTTAGCTCATGACAGACTTCGTAAGACGTCTGCCAAGAAAAATTCCTCAGAGCATTAGCAATAGGATAAATACTTGGATTGCTATCAAGATCCTTTTTGATGATTACGAAGTCTGTCATGAGCTAAGCAAGCATAAGAATATTTGAATATCTATTTTTCATAACCCCAAATGATCTTTGATGCTGCTTTTAGCAACAGTCAGAGAGATGAGTGTTGCTGCTACAGTCGTCTGCAATCGAAAATCAAGCGACTGTTATAAGAACAAGAATCACCTGAAAAGCAATTTTGATCTTTATGTGAAATGAGGATGATATGCGAAAAAACAAAAGACATTACCCCTTTGCCTATTCGAGGCTCTAGTTCGTTTATGAAACTATTGGTGCAGTGGTCTCAAATGAGATTTACGACAACGCAAAATTACTCATCCCGGGCCCTGCAGAACATTTAAATTGATGTTATTCGTGAGTATCTTATTTGACAATAGCAGTCACCAAAATAATATCTGCGCAGAATCATATGCATGAAGACGTTTTGCCTCAGTGTGGTCACGTCAATGATGGTGCCATTGTTTGCTGGGATTCTGCGCCTTTCCTCTCATCTCAACTTCACCTGTGACGTTTTTGTTGGGGATACGAGATCAGATTCGTCCAAGGAAACGTTTTGTGTCCCCCTCTGTGCAGTGGGTTAAAGCTCATGCGCAGTAGAGTTTTGGGTTGGAACTCTACCGGGCGCATGAGCATTAACCTACTGCACGGGGGGACACAAAAGTTTCCTCGGAAAAACCGTATCTCGTCTCCCCAACAAATTTGCATCTGCATCTGTAGCTACTTTCGGTGACGCTTTCAACTTCTTTTCCAAGAGCTTAGCTTTCACAGCCTTTTTCATGTACAAAAAATTAACGAACTTTAGCAAATTATTGGGGGGGGCTTTCCCCCATCCCCGCCCCGGTTCCGACGGGCCTGCCATGCTCAATAAAACATAGGATATTTTAGTCAAATTGCTACGGCTGCGTTTGCGTAAAGTCTTTCCATGATATTATTGGTTGGGTTGGGCAGAAAAGATTGCTCATATGCTCATATGTTCGCAGTTGGGTGAAACATATTTTCACGATCAAATCAATTTCTCTTCGGTCCCAACCCCTGGGTAAATAATGAACGGTCCCTTAAATTTTTGGCCACGACTGTGCTTTCTTTGCAATAACATCAAATGTTATTGGTAATAAATTGTTACCAATAACAAATGTTTTAATCCAACGATGAATAAATTGATAATGATAATAATTCGAAAGATGGATTAAACGCAGTCTGCACAGTCGTTCATGTTTAGAGACAGCTCGTTGATAACTTCAATCGTACGCTTACTTTTTGCCACTTATATTGTCTACAAGGAATACGACTGATACAACATTTAATAGCAGAACCTGAAAAACTTACATTTAACAATGTTGAGCACATCCGAATCCTTTTTGAAGGTCATGGTAAATATCATATCATATCCTGCACAGTGAGCAGCAATTTTAGCTCCAACCTCAGACGCTTCCATCTTGTGGAGGCGAATAAACTTCTCTTTGGTGACCATATAAGAGTCTTCTTGAAATTTGGCATGTGACTGAAAAGAAAAGATTAAATTTTTGAAAACAAGAAAGCAATATGACGAATTTGACATCATTGATTGAGGTGAAAATCTAGAAAATTAAAAGTTGTAAATATGGTTTCAGTGGGGACAGATCGTGGGACAGATATTTCAAGATTGTTTCGAAGGGAAAACGTCTGATACCTACCAATAAGAAACATTTTGGCGTTGCTAAAATATATCGACGTAAGATTCGCTTCCAAGTTCCTTTTGAGTGATGATTCTGGAGAGGACTGGGCTAGAAATTCCTTACCTGGAAATAACGTCTATTTTGAATTTCAAATGAGCCCCAAAAAGTTCCTTAATTTTCTATTCGGTTGAGTTGCCACAAGTCTGTCTCTTAGGGAACAACGATGACTAAAGGTTGTAGTGAAGGGTTGGAGTCAAACAGCCCATACAATGCTTCTGCTCCTCCGCTAATGCAGAATCTTGGCAAGTCAACAATCGGTAATCTTGTAAGAAAAGATGTCACCACAATAACTTACAAATCTTTGAATTTGTTTGCCCCTACTTGAGAAAACTATTCATAAAATGCTCGGATGGCAGAGAACCTTCTGCGCTCATCAGAAACTGATCAAAGATACCGTCACTAACATAAAATAGGCGTAGACCATAGAAATAAAAGGCGTAGACTAATAACGATCAATGGTCAAAAGGGCTTTTTCTTATCGCAGTGTAAAACTCTGGAACAGTCCAGAAAGAGAGACAAAATTGCCACCCTCACAGAGGATCTTAGAAGAACAACTATAAAATAATATCATTAATAACTTTAAAGTAAATCAACGGGGTTAAAAGCAACTTAGCTAAATCACCTATTGTATTTGATCACATTGAATTACGTCGTCAGTCTAGGCTAGTCCACCACTTGAAAAATTTATTCACGAAAATTGATTTAATAATCTAGGGGCATACGCCATTCTCCACTCTTTTCGTTTCGGGTGATAATTGCACTGATGGCAATTAAAAGAATTTCCATTTGTCTCCTTTATATTTCTCATCGTGATTGTAGAAAGCTTTTATCAAATAATCGTTATGAAATAAAATAATGTTACCTTTTCCATACTGACTTCCATTTGACTGGGAGTTTGTTCTTTACTGATAACTGAAATGTAGCAAGCGCTGTCAGCCTTCACCTTCCTTGCGCTGTAGCCCTGTATGAAGAAAAGAAACAGCGCATGTAGTCAAATCTCGTTGCCTCTCAAGTTCAGGATAGCAAAGCCTCGAAAGCTTCTGCAAGGGGAAAGGGTAGAAAGGAAAAGAGAAAAGTCATAGAGTTATACCGAACTTAACCAGATTCAAGCAACACATAAATCATTCTTCAAAAACTGGTAACACCAAATTATCTATCAAGAATTAAACGTTATGGTGATTATTATCATTAATTTATTTTTTAAAGTAGGCATAGATACAATAGCTATGAAATGAAAGCTAATTCAAGCCTCCTATCTTGGAAAGTAAAATTTGTTTTAGAAAAAGAAATGAAATACAGAATAATTAGCTACCAATCTATGAATTTACAGATTTCTACAACGATAAACCGTGGCATTGTTAATGTGTACAATGAAAACAATTCAGAGATCTTTTGGGCTAACAATCAAATTTGGCGTAGTTGCCAACTGACATTTCCTCGTTAAGGCTAATTACTTCTTGCTCCTAACATTAATCGAGCTGCCAACTCGTTACAAGGCAATTTTCAAAATTTGACCTCTTTGACCTGGCACACTGCCCTTACTGTTTGAAATCTTCGATATAGATAGCTGTTGCCAAGGGAGCCAACAAACCCNCACATCCCCCATCCCACCGGGAAGCAGCGCACCGCCCCCATCCTCGCGAGAGACCTTACTGCCCTAATATAAAAAACCCACTTTGATCAACAAATGACTAACTTACCACATTGAAATCGTTCAGCATATCGAGTTCCGCTCTGTTTCCATGTTTTGGTACTTTAAATTCTTCAGTGTTCCCTGCGACATCAATGATCACCTTTTCTCTGACTTTCTCTCCATTTTCCTCCACGTTCATTTCAAATTCTTTCGCCTTTGCAAATAAGATAACAAAGGTCAAACTTTACAGAAACATGGAAAAAACGTGAAATGAACCAAAGAGTACCAACGACAAAGTATGCTTCCCAATGCATTCACCTACGGTAGGTTAACTGTGGCATTTCAACATTTTCATCATCGAAATTATCGCTCCTTGTAACAATTTAATTTATACCTTACCATAAGCAGTACTGCTATTTGACTCGAGTGGTACTTGACCTTGATTTGTAGTGGGGGGGGGGAGGTGTGCCCATGACAAAAGATTTTTTTCTACCCCGTTGCAGAGTATCTCCCTCCAAACGGTACCCGATTGAAGACAAAATCCGTCAAAAGCATACTCTACAACACACAAATTGGACTATAATCAAAACCCGATCGAACAAAATTTCCCCCCTATGACATATTTTGACTACCGGCTTCAGAAAAATTGCCTTCTTTTGATACTTCGGTCCAAAAAGAACTTGTGAAAATGATACCCTGAAAAACAGCAGATCCCCATCGGAAAATATATTAAGTAGTAAGTACCCCCCCCCCACGGATTCGAGTGTACCCCAATAGCAGATGGATAACAGCTATGATAGTCTTGTTTCATATATATTCGTCAAATCAGCGCAAACAGAAGGACCTTAGAGATCGCAATTTCAATTTTGACAAGAGTTATACCATTTTCAACCAACTTTGTATCCTTATACCCCTGGTACGATAACGTCGAGCCCAATCAATAGGGCTAAAATCTTTGCAAGTTTTTGAAAGAGAGACTTTTTTTTGGATCACTCGTTGCTTCTGAACAAAATTCCCTTCTTAGATAATGGTAAAATATTTTGTAGTATATGTAGTATCTTGACAAGTGTATTTACCAATTCCATAAAGAAATAACTACGAAGATACTGTCTCGGCAGCAGTTACTTACTAACGAAGAATGTCAGGTAAGATTTGCGAGAACAAAAAATCCGCCTGAAATACGAATACTAACCAGTGTCACAGCGATAATGCTGAGAATGATCACAAACTTCATTTTGCGAATATCCTGAAAAAGAAGCAAAAACGGTAAGTAAAAGCATATAATTTTGATAATTGTCTACCAAAAGGAAATTCATTTGGATAGCATTGGCCTCCGTTGCTAGCATTTGAATGATTGCAAAATGATTGTCAACCATGGGTTTAGTTGTATATAGCAAAGAACTGATCTAAAACTTCCAAGGTTAGAACGATCTAAAAAGAATTTGAAAATTTGCCCTGCGACAACTTACCGTGGATCTAAGATTTATGCTGTCTCTTTCTGCCACTGATTTCTTTTCATCCAAGTGAGGTGTCTAAGATAAAAATCAACCCTCATTTTATAGCCAAAAACTGTTGCAGGGTTTGTCATAAATGTTTGGTTATCTGCGTAGCTGCATACACATCGCTGGAAAAAAGTAATTATTTTTCATCGAAAAAATTTGCTCATTACAAGGTCGGCCGTTCGGAACTTAAGCGCCCTTATAGAGATTAAACAACGAATAAACGCCCCTTGTACAAGCATCCTTCTACTGCTGATATCTCTAAATTCTTACGGAAAGAAATGAATGGCAAGCACTTCAAATACATTTCTTTATTATAAAAAACCACTTCTAACCAAGCATAGCAGCATCTTGCAGAAAATCACGAAACTCTTCTGGAAACAATTAGGAGTCAATTCGAAGTTAAGAAACTTTTCCAAATTTTGATTGAGTTGCAAATTGTTTCAAAAGAAAGTTCATACGAATAAGGGAAAAAAGATAATTTTTATTCATGATTTAATTCTTTCATATACTTCTACGGGGTTAAGGAGCAATTTTATCAGTTCTTGATGAACTATGATACATTTCAAGGTTTTGAAAATCAAGAATTCTGCAAGAAATTTTTACGTTAAGAATTGGGGCAAAAGCTAAGAAACAATACTGGTATAGCGTCAAATTAAACCCTACGAAGGAAGTTTTCTTGAAGTCAGTAGGAGCTGTGTAAGATTTTAGCAAGCAAGTAGGACGTGCCGTAGAATTTCTTAATCACACAGTGGGTTTTCGTGCGATGTGAAACACATCTGAAATACTTGTCGCTAAAAGAGCCCAGTTGTATATCTCCATAATTGCTTATCCTACGCAGTTCAGACCTAAAGAAAATACAATTATCTTTCCTTGCCATATGAATCTCCCGTTATTTGCCTGCATTAGCGAAAGAAAGTCATGGTTCTTTGCCCTTGCCTTTTTCGAAAATTCCTGCCCTTCAAAGCTGTAAACTGAGTTCGTCAAAGTAGCGAAATGAGTTGTTTAGAATGTCTGATATTTGTTGGGAAGGGTGTTTCACACTGTTATAGTGTTTTTTCACCAATAAGAAGGCATGGTAGAACGCCCTTCATGTATCATCCAGTCTTGGGAACAGAATTCGACTCAACTTTAGATAGATTCGTTGCACAACGAGAAACTAATATCGAAATTTTACAACAATGACTTATTGTTCATCGAGCTGAAATTGCAGTATAACCGTTTTGAATCAGACACGTAATTGTGGCTAACATTTGATAGAAAATGTAATACGAAGAAAGCCTTGAAACGGTAGTGTACCCAGCTGAATTGATGCTGCGGTAAATATTATGTAAGACGTGTGACTACGTGAAAATCGATTGCCAACAGAGTGTGTATCTAGCTATCCTATCTTAATTAACTTTAGGCAAACTGTGTACCTTATGCAAAGTGAACCTCGTACCCAGTGACAATGAAGGTTTTCCGCAAACTTCAACACCTACATTGACCCTGGAGTGATATTTCACACCCGTACGTGAGTATAGGTGAAATCAGTTTTTTAAAAAGAGACAGAGATAACGAACTACACCATATAATAGTACGGTTTTTTCAGAATGATTCAAGGAATGATTATGTTACCTTCTGGTATACTTTATTAGTTCCGGAAAATATTTTTAAGGGCAGACAAGTTATATGTTATCATTCAATACAATTTGCATTCCGAAGGGGAAACAAAACACCCAATAACCAACAACTCCTGACCAAAAAACACCTTGATTAAAAATAATTCTACAAAAAAAAAGCTACGCCATGTAACAGCATGAAGTTTTCAGAATGATGCAAGGAATGATTATGCTATCTTCTGGTATACTTTATTAGTTCCGGAAAATATATTCAAGACTTGAAAAGTAATCCGTTCTGTTCTGCATTCTGCAGGGGAAAGACTCAGCAACAAGGGCCAAGGCCGCGATCCCGGGGGGGGGGGTACTTGACCAGGTTTTGGTTGGGGACGTGCCACCGAAGCTTCAAAAACATACCCGTTCCTTATACCAATTTTGCGAAAGAGTATACCCGACCTTGTACCAATTTTGCGAAAGAGTATACCGGACCTTATACCAATTTTCCGAAAAAGTATACCAAAATCGTTCCTTAAACCAAAATCGCGAAAATCGATACCGTTCCTTATACCAAAATCGTGAAAATCGAAACCGTTCCTTATACCAAAATCGCGAAAATTGATACCCTTCCCGATGGCAAGGTGGGAATCGGAAAAGACATTAAGAATTATCAAGAAAACTTAGAAAAGAAGAAGTTAAGCTTTGGAAAACAGTATGCTTCATCGAAATTTCTTAAGGACAATCAGAAATATAAGCGATTAGATACAACTAAACAACTGTTTCTCTTACCATCAAACACTCTTTCTGTTGCTGTTATTTCCTCATTTGAATAGTCTGTCATAAAGTACCGTGGGGTGAACTGAGGATTCCAGTCTTTGATAATTTGCAATGCTTCTTGTATAGTTGCAGTGGATTCACTTTCGCATACAAACGTGGCAACAATTTGATAATCAATATTTGTCTTCACAACAAGGAAGAAAAGTGGAATGGCATACCGCGTTGTGCGGTATGTTGCATCCAGCAATGCTAATTCGTTGCCATAGCGGAGCAACAACCTTCTCTGCCAACTGCTTTGATAAACGAAAAGAAGGGAATCACAACTGTAATCACTAATTCGAACATCTTCAAGGTCTTCCTCATCAGAACTGATGTCATTATTGTCATCATCAGGTGGTGTTGCATCCCCATTACTCGATGCTTTGGGACGAAAATATACCTTCCTAGATGGATCTTCCTTCCTCCATTCATCAACCTTTTTTGCTAGGCACTCCTGGTCAATCATTGAATGGAGTAGCTTCCTTTTAGAGTGAACCATGTGATTTCTTATTGTCTTGGGTCGTGGGTAGTACCTGAAGTTAGTTGCATTGGGCAAATTTTTCTCACCAAACATTTCATTTTTAACAAATATCTTTAGATGGCGACGCATTTCATTGACATCAGAGACTCCTTCCTGTATCAACTCATCAATTTTCTTCACCAGCTGTTGGTCAATTTCTTGTGATATTCCTGCATGCTGAAAATAAATGGAAGAAATCACTTAGTAGAGAACCCACAGTATGCCATAACGAATGATGGATGATGGGGCCAATACCAAATATCTATACAAACTGTAATAGCATTCGAGGGAATCTTGATCTGCACTAAATTTGAGTGGCCCATTTTGAAAATTACTGTCGTGCAATTAGAAAATGGAGCTGATTGAAAACTGCAACTTTTCACCTAAATCAGATATGTGTCAGAAATGAGACAGTGTTGGGTATACAATGAATTCTCATAACACACAAACATATCTAACCTAAAGACAATACGATACAGTAAACATGAGTCCTAAAATATTGATTGATAATTATTATTGCATAGTAATAATCTGCCTTAACATAAATTGTATATATGTTATGTGGAGTGGAGGGTAGGGAAAAACTTGAGATGTCTTATGCGACCATGAATTTTCCAAGTGAGGAACAACTTTGAGAGACCCCTATAAATACTGTATCTTACCATTGGAACCCCTAATGTGGCAAGGAAGACTACATACGTAGTTTGCCATTTGCTGATAGGCTACTAGAGTATGGCATCATATCTGACTCACACTGACTAATACAGGTATGAGGAACTAGACCCTATTGACGTCAGGGCAATATTGCCCAATTTGAGAAACCAGCTGACCTACACTGAAAAGGAACACCAAGGCCCTCCAAACTTCAACCTAAATTCAACACTCCTGATTTAGACTAACATTTAACACTAAATGTACACCTAAATGCGAAAGTAGCCCTTCTTTCAAAATATGGGGCTCACAAATGTCATCACGAGAACCGACAGTCAAACCATTGTTTTCGCTTTCAAAAATAGAAAAAGACAAAAAAAATGAAGCAAGAGTTTATGGGTGGAATACTTGCCAATAAGTATAAAAAGAAAAACGATTTTCCTAGCACATTCTGCATTGTGCACTCACTGCCCGAAAATCACCGCCACTGTCCGAAACTTGTCCCACTTCACGTTATACCTTGCAAATGTCTTTCAAAATTTCCATTTACCAGACAGTTAGACTGTAGCTTGCAAGTCATATTTAATTAGTATGTTTTTTGTGCATAAAAATATTTGATTAAAAAATCTCACAAAGTCTACTCACAGTGCCTGTGATATGATTTTGATGCTGAGCAACAGTTGGAATCACAACAATGAACTTTTTTGCAGATGCTATCTCTGATCCTTTTTCAATTGCAGCTCGTAGCTTCTTTGAGGCATCTTTTCTTCTCCATTCTGTATTTTCTGTAATCTTGAGGAAAAACAAATTCTTACTGCCACTGTAAGAAAACATCATCCAACTCATAGCCTCAAATATTACATGTGGTACTACTCTGTTTAAAGTTTTTATATTGTCAATGTAAAACAAACCCAGAATAATTATAACAAATCAATAAATTGTACCAGGGCCTCAACAATAGCTTAAGACCCCATCAAAATTGAAATTTTTCCAAAAAATAGCAAATGTCTCATTCAATTCCTACCCTGACCACCCCCTCCCCCGGGCAGCCCAGGGGTCCACAAACATTTCTTGCACAAATGCCCGAGGGCCAGGCAAATTTTATGTGGCAAATGCCTGGTGGGCTGGGCACTGAGAAAATGCCATATTCCCTAGTTACTGTATAAGCAAAAACTCCTGTTCTTGTCAAATGCTACTCAAAGAACCAGGCGCTGGGGAAAATTTACTGGGGGCTGGGAATATTTCTTTGAGCAAATGGCCGGGGGTGTCTTGGGGGATGATCCAGGTAGGAATTGAACAAGACATTACTGTGACAATGAAGTGCTTTGATACTTTCTGATGGCATCCAACATTAGAGGACAAATACCTCCAAAGAAAAAACATGATGTTTCAAAGAAGGAATCATTTTTGCAACAGCCATTTGGTAAATCATC
>REGL01002168.1:3343-24648 GCA_004194395.1 Aurelia aurita complex sp. Pacific
GCCTTGGAGGATTTTCTGTTAATGCAGATTATAACTGCGCATCTGTAATTGATCGACGACATCGACTTGATTGCGATGATCTGGCCATCAAGGAGTTGGTTAGAGCAGAGTGGTGCAAGATGGGTACTAGGTGTCCAGTGCAAGTCACAGGTGGCGTTTGAACCATGCACCTCGCATCTATTGGAACTTTGGAGGATGATAACTATCACCAAGAACAGTACAGTCTTCATTTTACTAGAAATTAATTAAGGTGAAGATAAGAGTGAAGTTGTAACTCGTAGGGAGGGGGGGGGGGATGTCACTTTGCTACATATTTCTGCTCACCGTCATATTATAGACCTTCAGAGAATACGGTTTTCTTGAAAACTGTATGTTCTCTCTCTGTCAATTTAGCATTTTTTACGATCATATAGAAATTTTTCAAAACTTCTCAAGAATTCTTTCGATGAAAAGAAAGACACTGTGATTATGACAATAATCAAGTTATCAGAAATCGCTGAAATGTAGAATTATAACAAAGTACATAAGCTTCATTTCAAGCCGTTAAATCAAATAGAAGATCCATTAAACATTTGTAAAATCTATTCAAAGAATTGATGATGCTTATGCTTAATAGGAATAAAATCTCAAATTAGATGTCCCATGAAAATGTCCTCTAACAAAAAGAATTAAATCACACGTGACATCCAACTTGAGACAGACTTTAGTTGTTTGCAAGAAAGAACCATTTAATACTTACTTAATGATTACTTACAAATATATCAATGATGCCAAAACTTTCCTACTCTGCTGATTTCTCCTTAGAACTTAAATTTGTCGTAAGAACTCTGATCGACTTTTAGTCAAATGAAAGGTAATCGACCAAAAGTAAAGCTTTTATACAGCTGTCGTGAATTTACTTTAAATGTTTACATTTTAAAACGTTTGCATGCAAGCACGAAGATGTTGTGGCAATCAAAAAAGCAAACAGGTTGCAAAAAATAGCAAAGGTGAAGAATCATAAACAACAAAAAAGGGAAATTGGCTAAATAAGAATGCAGATATGGTCATGTAGCTCTAGAGTAGCGTTGCCCATTATGGCCGGTCGCCCATTATGGCCGGCTAGCAAGAGAAATTAAGTTTCAGTGAACTGACGACTAGTAATAAAATCGCAATTGCAAGGAAAATCTTCGCTGACATCGGTTTTATACCGTGGCTGATTTGGAAAATATGCCGCCATTTTCGAAAAACGCGGCAAAAATTGCGGTGAATTCTATCAATTGCGGCAAAAATTATCTTTATATTTTGTAATTTTAGTCCGCATTTTATACATGTGGTCGGTATTTCATCAAGTTGGGGCATATAAGATACGGCAAAAATGGCGGTGAAATGTGCGGCAACACATTACAAAGTGCGGCCGCATCATATAATGTGCGGCCACATTTTACAATGTGTGGCCGCATACTTTACCGCCAATTTTGCCGAGTTTTGTCGATCCAATTTTCAGTTTCCCGCCGGTAATCTTAAACTGCTTGCAGAAACGCTACACCACGCAGTTCTTTGGGCAAATTTTGAAATGTAATAAACTTCACAATCCTAATCAAATGCAGAGGTAAAGCCGACGGGTGTAGCCGACTGGGACCTTCAGTAATCAGTATGATACAAAATTTCTTGGAGAAGAAAATNGAAACTCTTTGCCAGCTCGCTTTAAGTGCCAAGCAGGATGTTGCCAAAGCCTTGGAGGGTTTTCTGTCAATACAGATTATAACTTCGCATCTGTAATTGATCGACGACATCGACTTGATTGCGATGATCTGGCCATCAAGGAGTTGGTTAGAGCAGAGTGGTGCAAGATGGGTACTAGGTGTCCAGTGCAAGTCACAGGTGGCGTTTGAACCATGCACCTCGCATCTATTGGAACTTTGGAGGATGATAACTATCACCAAGAACAGTACAGTCTTCATTTTACTAGAAATTAATTTAGGTGAAGATAAGAGTGAAGTTGTAACTCGAAGGGAGGGGGGGGGGGAATGTCACTTTGCTACATATTTCTGCTCACTGCCATATTAGCGACTTTCAGAAACTATGGTTTTCTTTAAAACTGTACCGTTTTCCCTCTGTCAGTTTAGCATTTACGATGAGTAAAAAATTTGTTTATCAGAACTTCTAATGAATTCCTTCGATGAAAAGAAAGACACTGTGATTATGACAATAATCAAGTTATCAGAAATCGCTGAAATGTAGAATTATAACAAAGTACATAAGCTTCATTTCAAGCCGTTAAATCAAATAGAAGATCCATTAAACATTTGTAAAATCTATTCAAAGAATTGATGCTTATCCTTAATAGGAATAAAATCTCAAATTAGATGTCCCATGAAAATGTCCGCTAACAAAAAGAATTAAATCACACGTGACATCCAACTTGAGACAGACTTTAGTTGTTTGCAAGAAAGAAACATTTAATACTTACTTAATGATTACTTACAAATATATCAATGATGCCAAAACTTTCCTAATCTGCTGATTTCTCCTTAGAACTTCAATTTGTCGTAAGAACTCTGATCGACTTTTAGTCAAATGAACGGTAATCGACCAAAAGTAAAGCTTTTATACAGCTGTCGTGAATTTACTTTAAATGTTTACATTCTAAAACGTTTGCATGCAAGCACGAAGATGTTGTGGCAATCAAAAAAGCAAACAGGTTGCAAAAAAAAGCAAAGGTGAAGAATCTTGAACAAACAAACAAAGAGAAATTGGCTAAGGACAATAAGAATGCAGATATGGTCATGTAGCTCTAGAGTAGCGTCGCCCATTATGGCCGGTCACCCATTATGGCCGGCTAGCAAGAGAAATTAAGTTTCAGTGAACTGACGACTAGTAATAAAATCGCAATTGCAAGGAAAATCTTCGCTGACATCTGTTTTATCATGATTTTACGCTTTGATTTTTCAGAAGTCCTGTCTCTAGAGAGGAAATCTACAATGAAACCAAAGCAAAGGGAGTTTTGATTCAGATTTAAGGTTATGAAGTCTGAGTGCTGCTAATCGCTATTTTCGTCGCCCATTATGCCCATCAGTTTACCAGAGAAGTTTCCAATCGCTTCAAAATATTAAAATGCAACATTTATTAAAAAAAAACACCAATTTGGGTTAAAATCTTACTCACTGACTTGGAAAACCATCAAAAGCCAAAAAAACGCAGCATTACATTAAGTCTATTTTCATTTTAGAAACTATGCCAAAATTCATCCATCCATGCACAAGAGATAAGTTAGGATGTAGAACAACTCCAAGCATGTATTTCAATTGCCAAAACTCGAAGTTTAAAAATTCTTATTGATATTTGTGGGTTTAAAGTACCAAATGATAAACAAAGAATAGTAATTAAAGCTGTTTTTCTTATCAAAACTTTTTACCGGAGAGTAGTGTTTATTGTTTCTCCTGCGGCCAAAATGGGCAACGCTAGAAGAAAACGACGTTTTTACCCCCTTCTTTAAAATTTTCTAAAATCAGTATATAAAGTTTACGTAAAAAATCAATACTCTGTGATCTTTTTCTCCATTAGTTGGTGACATCATCTGGCTATTTGGTTTTTTCATTAATTGCTCTTTTTGGATCTAACTCAACTCGGAACTTCGCGACGACATGGGCATAATGGGCGACACCACTCTAGCTATGAATGGTACTTACAACTTTCAACCTTGAATATAGCTTTAGCAAAAGAGAAATAAGGAAACTAAGGTAAAGTAAAAGAGGCTATAGAGTGTTTCAAATCAGATGTCAGAAGATTGCATGGAAACACGAATTTGCGATTTGAATCAATCATTTATGATGTGATTCCTGCACACTTCACCCATATCTATTTTGAGACAGATTTGTAAGAATAAATATTAAGGCCTGCTTCTGTTTTAATTCCATTTATCTCTGATCAAACCGACGCGTATCTTAGATAAAGGATACAGTGGACTCCACAATAATTTTATTTTCAATAAAGGCAATTACGGGGGCTTCTATATAGAAGAAGATTGCATTCGCATTTTAGCATCAAGGGAAGTAGAATCAATTCCTTGGAGTTCTGAGAGCTGGCCAAAGAGATCAAAACGAAGGACTTGGTGCTGAGGGTAGTGCAGGAGGAAATGTTCGTTATCCTCATTGGCTAACCCAACAGTACAACCATTTTATGGCAACACGTTCCTAACAGTTTATGAACTATGAAAATATTACAAAAAGGTCAAGAACTCGTGCAGGAACACGTTGTTAAATGTTTCGAGAGAATCAAAGGAGATAAAAGTCCTGCACGGAAAGGGTGTTGGTAGTTTATAATTGGCCTCTTGTATTTGAGGATCTCTAGACGCGCGTGGACATTATGTGTAGCTCTAGAGAAGATACAGTGCGCAATCGTTTCTTCACCCTATTTTTAGATAGTTTTACTCAGCTCCGTTCATCTATTTAAGACGATTTTCCTAAAAATTCACGACTAAGTTCTTCATATTTAAGGACTGCATTGCTAAAAGTCTAGGAACAACTTCCAAGAAATTTAAGATGGCATTTGTTAAGATTTAGGTGCATGTTCTTAAACTTTTATGAAACGTTCCTATACTTTTGGTACAACTTTAGATACGCGTTCCTAAACTAAGAAGTTTCTGGGAAGTTTCTATGAGCAGTCTCAGATAAAGATATTTCATGAATATTCGAATTATTAAACACTTCATCAAGCAAATATACCTTTTTAAATTGATTCTTCAAACTTCGCAAATTCGTGTTGAATCACTTGAAGAGGTCTGGCAACTTTATTCCAATTTTCTGTTTCGTGTGACAGGTAGAAGTAATAATCAGGTTGGAGGGCCGTTTTCTTGCAAACTGTTTCATCAATTTAGTCCTACATGACTTCATAATCACATTAACAGAACGATATACCAAAACACTTCTAACTATTTAGGAATATTTTTACTTTAAACAGTTCCTAAACTTCCAGGAACAACTTTAGATATCCTCCTTTGTTCCTAAAAGTCTAGGAACGGTTTTCAAAGGTGTTCCTGACCTTCAGGAAAATTTTCAGAACTGTTCGCAAGCGTTATGGAACATGTTCTAAAGAGAACTTTAGGAAAGCTGAAAGTGTTCCAAATCTAAACTTCCTGGGAGCTTCCAGGCATTGAGTTATAGTTACTATAATTAAATACCGGGTGAGTAAAAAAAANGCGTTCCGTGTACGATTTGTTTTTGAGTTCCTTCACCAACTTTGTTGCTCGTCTTTGCACCGATTCTAATGTCTTAATTTGTTTTACTTTACATGGATTCCAAACTGGCGCACAGTATTCAAGGATTGGCCGAACTAGGCTTTTGTAAAGAGCATTGAAGGTCTCTTTGTTGACGAATTTCATGGTTCTTTTAATGGACGCTAAAACACCGCTAGCTTTTTTTGCGATTTCTGCGATGTGTTTGTCAAATTTGAATTTGTTGTCAGCTATAATTCCAAGGTCCCGAATTGATTCAACTGATTTAATCATCGTCAACAAAATTTGACCTTCATTGAAGTTTCAGTTCATTTGCATTGAAACCCGACGAGATTGTTTGTGCATATTTCTAATTGAATCTTTCAAGTATTGCAAATTTCATGATTCTATTTACATTCCTTCCTTCTTTTTCGTTCGCTCGGCACCTTGCGGTTTGAATTTTTTCAAATATGCTTTGATTTTTCAGAAGTCCTGTCTCTAGAGAGGAAATCTACAATGAAACCAAAGCAAAGGGAGTTTTGATTCAGATTTAAGGTTATGAAGCCTGAGTGCTGCTAATCGCTATTTTCGTCGCCCATTATGCCCATCAGTTTACCAGGGAAGTTTCCAATCGCTTCAAAATATCAAAATGCAAAATTTATTTTAAAAAAACACCGAATTGGGTTTAAATGTTACTTACTGACTTGCAAAATCATCGAAACTAAAAAAATGCAGCATTATATTAAGTCTGTTTTTATTTTAGAAACTATGCCAAAACTCATCCATCCAATCACAAGAGATAAGGCAGGATTTAGAACAACTCGAAGCATGTATTTCAATTGCCAAAACTCGAAGTTTAGGTTAATTCTAATTGATATTTTTGTGTTTAAAGTTTCTTATTAAAACTTTTTACCGGGGAGAGTGTCCATTGTTTCTCCTGCGGCCATAATGGGCGACGCTCGAAGAAAACGACGTTTTTACCCCCTTCTTTAAAATCTTCTAAAATCAGTATAAAGAGATTACGTAAAAAGTCAATACTCTGTGATCTTTTTCTCCATTAGTTGGTGATATAATCTGGGCATTTGGTTTTTTCATTAATTGCTCGTTTTGGATCTAACTCAGAACTTCGCGACGACATGGGCATAATGGGCGACACCACTCTAGAGGAAGATTGCATTCGGATTTTAGCATCATGGGAAGTAGAATCAATTCCTTGGAGTGCTGAGAGCTGGCCAAAGAGATCAAAACGAAGGGCTTGGTGCTGAGGGTAGCGCAGGAGGAAATGTTCGTTATCCTCATTGGCTAACCCAACAGTACAACCATTTTATGGCAACACGTTCCTAACAGTTTATGAACTATGAACGTATTGCAAAAAGGTCAAGAACTCGTCCAGGAACACGTTGTTAAATGTTTCAAGAGAATCAAAGGAGATAAAAGTCCAGCACGGAAAGGGCGTTGGTAGTTTATAATTGGCCTGTTGTATTTGAGGATCTCTAGACGTGCGTGGACATTATGTGTAGCTCTAGAGGAGATACAGTGCGCAATCGTTTCTTCACCCTATTATTAGATAGTTTATGCTAAAAGTCTAGAAACAACTTCCAAGAAATTTAAGATGGCACTTGATAAGATTTAGGAGCATGTTCTTAAACTTTTATGAAACGTCCCTATACTTTTGGTACAACTTTAGATACGCGTTCCTAAACTAAGAAGTTTCTATGTGCAGTCTCAGATCATGGGTAGTTAGACACTGCTGGTGTGCTTCTATGGAGAAGAGCAGAAGCGCCGGGAGGGGGGGGCAAGGGGGGGGGGCGGTCGCCCCCCCAATATTCTCTAGGACCACTTTTCTAATTCGTCTAATTCCGTTGTAAAATTATNACAGGCATTTTTCTAATTCTTGGGTCTTAAATATGAATGATTTTACCAAACAAAATTTTCTCATCTAAGTTAACCTTTGACTGATAGATTAAACTTTTAGTTTTGAATATCAGCCACATACTTGTTATTCCACAGCCCACCAAACGTGTAAACTTTTTTTTGACTCACCCGGTAGACCTGCTCTGTCGGGTATCATATGACCCATGTGATACAGATATAAGAACATTTCTTAGCAAACAAACGAACACTTTTAACACAATGCATTTAATTTGATAAGTTTCATTTCAAACGAATTTTAACCAACCAGATGTACCATTAAAAATCACGAATCAAAAGATTTCTTATGTTTGAGCATAGGAAGACTATTTAACATGGCTCAGTTCCTTTCAAGACCCCCAAGACCCTCTGCTAACCGTTAGGCTTTAAGATGAGCAATAGCGACAGTAAAGGTTTATGGTTCTCTTATCAGGCTTGAAGGAGGACAAGAAAGATAGCACTCTGCTTTCGTCTGGGCATCTTGGACGATCCATTTCTTCTCTGTATCTATTGGAACCTGACTTTTCACTCGTTATCGAAGCAGCAATCTATAAGCAAAACATTGGTCTAACTTTGCAGATTGGTGTATTATGCAATGGCAACAGCCCGCAAAGCCTCATGGTCAGCAGAAGGTCTTTAAGAAAACTTTTGAAAATGACTCTCTCAATCGCTAGTCTGAAGCGTAAAAGTACTAATCTTCCCATTCACACAAATCACAGCTTCATTTTCAAAGAAATTGTCCACAACTTGTTTTGCATTGACAATGCTCAGTTCTTTAACTCTGCTCTGTCTTGCGGTAGAAAAACAATCTTTGCCTGCAGCCAAACATCTATTTTTGATCTTTGAAACTTTTTTAAAGTCTTTACATGGCTCCAGATATGCACTTCGTACCACTTTGCCTGAACACACTTTTATTTGGCATGTGTCTTCAAAGTTCTCGAAGGCAACAATTTGGCCTTCGAATTGTTCTTGTGAACAGATTTTTTGAAGATCATCTGATTTGCTCCAGTTTTTCAAGCAGTTGATTTGTTGTGTGGCCGAGAGTAACGCAATACTGTGAGTATTCCATAGGAGGAGAAGCAATAGGGAAGACTTGGTGCCTGAGGAAAGAATGAGTGAAGCTTGTATTACAGTAAGTCCCCGTATAAATCAAACTTCAAATTTTTAATCAGGCTGTCTAGCTTCTTTCATGCAAGGAAACATCTTTAAAAAGGCTGACAGATTTCTTAATGTGTCCAATAAAACACTGTCCTTTCATGTCGGATGCTTTCCTCTGTCAAATCATGGGACCACGCTGGGTACTATAACTTCAATATGATCTTAAGATATCCCAATCTTATAATGTTTAAAAAGAATTGGACACTAAAACCTAAATAATGACTTCACATTTCATATGTGAATTTTGGGAATTTTCAAATATGAAAAGTTGGAAAACAATTTTAACATTGCAATATAAATTGTTTTTTCACAATTCATACGAAATTGAAAAAAATCAGGCTGTCTAATTACTTATAA
Organism: Aurelia aurita complex sp. Pacific; assembly: GCA_004194395.1. Lineage (NCBI taxonomy): Eukaryota > Metazoa > Cnidaria > Scyphozoa > Semaeostomeae > Ulmaridae > Aurelia > Aurelia aurita complex sp. Pacific. The sequence continues at coordinate 11,964 of REGL01002168.1, forward strand.
AGGAGAAAGTATTCCTTATGCTTATGGAACGCCGTTTGCACAAAAATGACATAAACTAGGTTTATACCGGCAGCCTGCAGTTTCTTATATTACCTTTGTTATACAGGGTGTCCCAAAAAAATTGTGTCCTGTTCGTCTGAAGATTGCGACAAAACGGCAAAAGATTCTCGCCAAACTTTTGCACGATGGTGCTCTTCATAAGTTCAATTAAAGTTTGCCACCATCCCCGTAAAAATCCGTTGAAAAATGATGGAGCTACAACCTTTAGAAGACCAAATTTGCCTGACGACTGAAACCAGCAGTCGGCCATTTTGCCTTACTATTTTGCAGTGATAAGTATCTTCACGTGAGGTAAGAAATAATTTCTGTGAGGTCAGAAATAGTGGAACCCTCCGAGGATTATCGGAATCTTTACGAGAGCTATGACATTGGAGGCTGCTGTTTCATTTTCATTCCAATAAGCTATTTATCGCTGCAAAATAGTAAGACAGAATGGTGACCGCTGGTTTCAGTCACCCGGCAAATTTGATCTCCTGAAGGTCATAGCTCCATCATTTTTCAACGGATTTTTATGGGGATGGTTGCAAACTTTAATTGAACACCTGAAGAGCACCATCATGCAAAATGCAAAAATTTGGNCTGTCGTGTATCATATGACCCATGTGATACAGATATATAAGTACATTTCTTAGCAAACAAACGAACACTTTTAACACAATTCATTTAATTTGATAAGTTTCATTTCAAACGAATTTTAGCCAACCAGATGTACCATTAAAACCGTGAGTCAGGAGATTTCTTATGTTTGAGTATAGGCAGACAACAAGGACAGATTTGGTAAGACAATAGCACGAATTGGTTTTGATTGACACCGCAATTCAAAGTGATTAGCGATCGCAGACAAAGGAAATTCTCTCAACCAGAAATTCAAAACAAACAAAGCCGCAAATGTTTCTCTGAAACCCAGGTAGCTAGTGCGCTCGTTGTGCAATCCAGAAATTGTTTTTAAGAGCAATCATGAGTGTTTATCGAAAGAAGGAGGATATATCTAAACATCTACCTCGGGCATTTTATTTCTTTGGTTCAGAAGCTGAGCAGTAAGTGCTTTAATTATACCAAAAATCCAAGAGAATTGAATCGCCTCTCAATCGGCTTTTGAATAAAATAAATTAAATGCCAGTGATAGGTGTGTAGATGTATCCTTCTTCTCTCGATCTATGCTCATGTTCGCCCTTAAAAACAGTTTCTGGAATGCACAACGAGCGAGCTAGCTACCTGGGTTTCATAGAAATTTTTGCGGCTTTGTTTGTTTTGAATTACTGGTTGAGAAAATTTTCTTTGTCTGCGATCGCTAATCGCTTTGAATATCGGTGTCAATCAAAACCAACTCGTGCTATTGTCTTACAAAATCTGTCCTTGTTTAGGCAGACTATTTAACATCTCTCAGTTCCTTTCAAGACCCTCTCCTAACCATTAGGCTTTGAGCTGCGTGCTTGAGAAAGACAACACGAACAAGATGAGAAAGACAACACGAACAAAATGAGCAATAGAGATGGTAAAGGTTTATGGTTCTCTTATCAGGCTTGAAGAAGGACAAGAAAAAGAGCATTCTGCTTTCGTCTGGGCATCTTGCACGATATGTTTCTTCTATTGCAACTTGAATTTCACTCGCTATCGAAGCAGCAATCTAAAAGCAAAACATTGGCCTTACTTAGCAGATTGATGCATTAGGCCTATGGAATGGCAACAGTGCGAAGGGCCTCCCATTGTGGAATTAAGGTCATCTTGACCTTTTAATGCTATCCCTGCCACTGTGATTAGGGGTGATTTTCCTTTACGTTTTTTTAACCTTATATATTGTATTGTATCTATTTTTATATTATAAACTTGTAAATATTTTTAAGTAACGTGGCAAATTATAAATACATATAGCAGAGGTTCTCTAAGAAAACTTTTGAAAATGACTCTCTCAATCTCTAGTCTGAAGCGTAAAAGTACTGATCTTCCCATTCACACAAATCACAGCTTCGTTTTCAAAGAAATTGTCCACAACTTGTTTTGCATTGACAATGTTCAGTTCTTTAACTCTTTTCTGTCTTGCAGTAGAAAAACAATCTTTGCCTGCAGCCAAACATCTATTTTTGATCTTTGAAACTTTATCAAAGTCTTTACATGGCTCCAGATATGCACTTCGTACCACTTTGCTCGAGCACACTTTTATTTGGCATGTGTCTTCAAAGTTCTCGAAGGCAACAATTTGGCCTTCGAATTGTTCTTGTGAACAGATTTTTGGAAGATCATCTGATTTGCTCCAGTTTTCCAAGCAGTTGATTTGTTGTGTGGCCGATAGTAACGAAATACTGTGAATATTCCATAGGAGGAGAAGCAATAGGGAAGACTTGGTGCCTGAGGAAAGAATGAGTGAAGCTTGTATTACAGTAATTCCCAGCATATATCATACTTCAAATTTTTAAGCAGGCCATCTAGGTCTAGTTTCTTTCATGTAAGAAAGCATCTTTAATGAGGCTGACAGATTTCTTAATGTGTCCATACTGCTATACATCTGTCCTTTCATGTCGGGTGCTTTCCTCTGTCAAATAGTATTCTTTTTAATCATGGCACCACGGGTGGGTATTCAATATGATTACTTATCATTTCATATATAAATTTGGGGAATTTTCCAATAAAAAAAGTTGGAAAACAATTTTGACATTGCAATATAAATTGTTTTTTCATAATTTATAAGAAATTGAAAAAATAGGGCTGTCTAATTACTTATAAGGGAGAAAGTATTCCTTATGCTTATGGAACGTCGTTTGCACAAAAATGACATAAACTGGGTTCATACTGGCAGCCTGCAGTTTCTTATATTACCTTTCTTATATGCAGATACTTATTGTAGTATCAAAGACGTACTGTAGTATCAATGAAACGATAAAACGGTACTGGGTGAGTAAACAACATTTATCTACAGGATGAACCAGAAAAATGCCCCCACTTTTGAAACTAAATAGCATAAAGACAAAGAGTATTGGATGGATTGGAATGAATTGAATTTTACTGGATACCATGTGCGCAGGGGGAGATAAGAATAAGATTAGGGGGCTGCCCGACAAAAAAATCCCTTGTGGACAAGAAACTTGCCCGACTTAATGCGGATTTCTGCCCGATTAACGCCTATTTTTGCAAATTCTTCCAATTTTCGGGGGATGTAGCCCCCAAGGCCTCCAGTCTCCGTGGATAGCAAAATTACCGAAGTATTTTTCTTTCTTTTCTCACGTTCTTATGAGCACTGAAAATATAGGAAAATTCGACTTTACGAAATTTCTTGCGAATGAAATGCCTGGGAAAGGGTCTCAGACACCAGATCAAATCGCAAGGAATCTCCTCACACGAAACAATACGCACCATCTCTCTCAGGAGCTAGTCTATAACAACAGATTTTGAATGAAATACTGGATTTTTCATCCCATGAAAATGACTGTGCAGACGATATCCCTCACCCGTCAAAAAGAATGCTTTATCATCGTTTCGTGCAAGGATTCTCTTCACGATTTGACTAAATGTTTTGGCCTTTTCCTAGACATCTAGCAGCCATGAAATTTTTGAATAGTCAAATTACCAATATTTTTAGTGCTCGTAAAAAAGTGAGGAAAATCATAAAATTACTTCAATCTCGCGGTTATCAAGTGAAATTCGACTCATTATCCATCCAGTACTCTTGATGCCATGAATTTTGAAATATGACAATTGTTTTCAGGCTCTCCCTTTATGTTTGAAAGCTTGTTGCTTTGAAGACATTTGTCAGATTCCTACCGGGTGAATCAATGAAAAGAATCCGTTTGAAAAATCACAATTCCCTGAATATGAAGATGATGATTTTGGGAAAAATAACATTTAACAGCAGACATGATCAAATGGACCTCAACATTTANAAATTACCAATATTTTCAGTGCTCGTAAAAAAGTGAGCAAAATCACAAAATTACTTCAATCTCGCGGTTATCAAGTGAAATTCGACTCATTATCCATCCAGTACTCTTGATGCCATGAATTTTGAAATATGACAATTTTTTTCAAGCTCTCCCTTTATGTTTGAAAGCTTGTTGCTTTGAAGACATTTGTCAGATTCCTACCGGATGAATCAATGAAAAGAATCCGTTTGAAAAATCACAATTCCCTGAATATGAAGATGATGATTTTGGGAAAAATAACATTTAACAGCAGATATGATCAAATGGACCTCAACATTTACCTAACTGAAATCGGCTACTCCGTTTTGAAGTTATTTTCGAGAAATCTTCAAAACAGGCTCAAAACAACGACCAAAATTTCCGCAGCTTTCTGCCTTATCTCAATGAGTTCAACACATTCTAACATGTTTTATCCCTTTGGGAAGATGAAATCGTCTGGAATAATGTTGGTTTGCCCCCAGGGATGACATTTCCATCTTCCAAAGGGATAAAACGTGCCAAAGCATTTACAAGTCATTGCTATAAGGCATGGACATACGAGAAATTTGGTCGTGGTTTTAAGCAGTTTTTGGAAATTTCTTGAAGGGGCTTCCTCGAGAAAATCTCTTTTGATTTCAGAACGGAGTGCGGCTGATTTCAGGCAGGTAAAATCTAGAATATATTTGAACATGTTCACTATTGAATAACATATTTGCCAACATTATTGTCTTGATATCGAGGGATCTGTGGTCTTTCAAACAGGGATTCTTTTTTTGACTCGCCCGGTATAAACCGACAATACCCGTCATCTGTGTAGCTGACATGCCAAATTAAATAAGACAAGTTACAGAAGTACATTTCCTGTATAAAGCAATCATGAATTTTATGTTACTTACGAAGCATCGTTGAAAATAGGGTTATCTTTATTCCGCCTTCCCGCAGAAGAAGCCTTGCTGGAATAATCAAAATTGTGATTGTCTTATTCTTTCTTTTCTCTTTAATAATTAATTAGTATCCTTTTTGGCATTCAATAATCTGCTTGACTTGGAAATTACTGCTGCTGTATAAGATCTCTATAGTTACCAACAGCGGTTTATAAAGCTTATCCAATGATACTGTTTAGTGATATTAAAGCAAGTGTGCAATGGTAAATAGGCTCCTCTGAAAATAGAACAAAGAAGTAACCCAAACACAGCATTGTTTCTCAGCAAGATAAAAATCTCATTTTTAGGCTACCCTTTGTTGACATTGTGTGCAATCTCGATTTAAATGAGGTATTTTTAGATTTTCTGCTCTCTGCAAATGCAAGCTTTTAACCTTGCAAAAAACCCTTTAAACATTCAATATTAATGTAAGGGAGGGACAGTAAAAAGTACCAGCTATGTTACACAATGAGCGGTAGGACAACTTACGGCTCAAATCTTTAAAAAGGTCGGTGTAAATTCTATTGAAGTTTTCTTTGAAATGAATGGCTAGGAAGAAACTTCTGGTGTTTGCTGTAAATCTGTCGTGGTAATTTATTGGTATCTTGATTAGTTTCAATATGGCGGCATTTATCAAATTTGAGCCTATGACGTCATCAAATTTCTAAATCCTTTACTAGAAAGCTGCAGACCTCTGCTTGCCGCCATATTGTAGACCATCGTAAACTATGGGTTTTCTTGAAAGTTATATAATGTTTCCTCCATTATCTTAGGATTTATGATGATTTTAATTTTTTCAAAATTTTCCACGAATTTTTTCAAAAATGATTAAATTGTTGCCATTTTGAAAAAAATCAAGATATCAAAAATTTCCATGGCAGATTTACTATACAGCAAAGTTTCATTTCAAGCTATCCAGTTCAAAGAAAACTGCAATGAATTTATTAGACCGACCTTTTTAAAGATTTGAAAGATTTGAGTCCTATGCTCGATAGAACACCAAGTGTGCATCAATGTGAAGTTTTTATCAGTAGCGAGCCAATTAAACCAATTGCTGTGTGTGTTTTAACTTATTTCTACTTGGTAGTGAGCCACCTTATCGCTGTTTCATGATTTTGACATTTTCGCCACCTTAAGTGCAGATCCACCTAAAGCGTTAGATCCACCTTAACTTAAGACTGTACTGTTCTTGGCGTTTCCCGCCTTTCGTCTTTGTACTCTTACGCCATTCCAATTATAATACCTGGAAGAAACATGCGCATTACATTCTTAATCCACAAATACATTGTTTATTACAAGGGCGCACATAGTGATTTTGCAGCCTTTCATTTGACTAAAATTAGAACAGAGTTTTAACATCAAATTGAAGCTCAATGGGACACCCAGTACATGTTTTTGGGACACCCTGCAGATCTTTGTATACCCTGACGCCTTTCCAATTACAAGACCTTACATGCGCATTACATTCTTAATTCACAGACGCTTTGTTTATTACAAGAGCCCAAATAGCGATTTTCCCGACAGTATAAAAGCTTTATGTTCAGTCGATTACCATTCACTTGGCTAAAAATCGAATAGAGTTTTACAACAAATTGAAGTTATAAGCAGAAATCAGCAGAATAGGAAAATGTTGGCATCATTGATATGTTTGTAAGTAATAATTAAGTATTAAATGTTTCTTTCTTGCAAACAACTAAAGTCTTTCTCAAGTTGGATGTCACGTGTGATTTCATTGTCTTTGTTAGCGGACATTTTCACGGGACATCTAATTTGAGATTTTATTCCTATTAAGTGTAAGCATCAATTCTTTAAATAGATTGTACAAATGTTTAATGCATCTTCTATATTTGATTTAACGGCTTGAAATGAAGCTTAGGTACTTGGCTATAATTCTACATTTGTACGATGTCTGATATCTTGAAAATCACAGTATCTTTCTTTTCATGGAAAGAATTCGTTAGAAGCATTGAAGACTTTGAAATCATCGTAAATGCAAAATTGACAGAGGGAAAACAGTACAGTTTTCAAGAAAACCATAGTTTCTGAAGGTCTATATTATATGGCAGTGAACAGAGATTTGTAGCAAAATTATACATCCCCGATTATATCCCCCTCCACCCACTAGCCATAACCTCACTATCATCTTCACCTTAATTAATTTCTAGTAAAATGAAGACTGTACTGTCCTTGGCGATAGTTATCATCCTCCAAACTTCCAACAGATGCGAGGTATATGGTTCGTACTCCAGCTGCGACTTGCATTGGACACCTAGTACCCCTCGTGCACCACTCTGCTCTAACAAACTCCTTGACGGCCAGATCATCGCAATCAAGTCGATCAATTACATCTGCAAACTTATAATTTGCATAAACGGAAAACCCTCAGAGGCTATGGCAACACCCTGCTGGGCACTTAAAGCGAGCTGGCAAAGAGTTTCTGGCTGCCTGAGCAAGCGAAAAGGCTGCTACATGAATGGAAGAAAGTATTACGAAATGCATGTATTCAATGCTGCTGGTATTAAGCTCTATTACACTCCACAGAGAGTATGTCTTAATGGGATGACCAGATGGATTCAGATGGTGAGACCATTGAAGGATACGGGAATTGAAGCATGGTTGGGCTAATTTAATGTGGGTTTGCAACTTTAACTGTACTTTGGCAAACTTTGAAATCGTTGGCTTTCATTCTGTTGAAAAATTATAAAAAAAAGATTGACAAAACCAAAAATCATCGTGAATCCTAAATTGATGGAGCAAAACTGTACAATCTTCAAAAAACCATAGTTTAGGAAGATTTATGATACGGTGTTAAGCAGGAATGTGCAGATTTTCTGGGTTATCTAGCGAGTTGATGACGCTATACACGTTTTTTTATAAGAAACTTGGACGAGCACTTTGTACTAAAAGTTTCTTAATTTCACAGAATATTTCGGTGTTTTAGTACTAAAAGTTTCTTAATTAGTTTCTTATTTTTTGGGCCTAAAATTACGATATTGTTCAAATTTGAAGCTCCTTCTCGACAAAGGGCTTCCATTTTACATTGACATTGTCATCACGAATAAGCCATGCACATTCAGGCAAAAAATTACCAATTTTTGCAGTTAAAAGTTAAAAAAGATGAAGGTACGTTTGTTAGAGAGACATAGAATAAAAGAGACATACAGAAATTGAATTGTAAGAGTTTCTTAACTGTTATTTAGCGTAGTACTAGAGTTTCTTAAATTTTTTGTCATCGTAGCACTAGTTTCTTATAAACCAGTTTCTTATAAAAAAAACGTGTAATCAGACAAATGATTATCTACAGAATTGAGATTGAACCCAATTTTCCATCATTCGGCAGGAAGAGTCGCTCATTCGAATATCATTTTTGGTTAGTAGAAACGTCTACCGTGTGAGTCAATCAAAAGAATCCCCGTTTGAAAGGTCCCTGCTGCCTGGATATCAAGACGATGATATCGGAAAACATATAGTTTAATGGTAGACATGTTCAAATCCATTTTAAAATTTACCTGACAGAAATCAGCCACTCCTTTCTGAAATTATGAAGGATTTTATCGAGAAAGCCTCTTCAAGAAACCTTCAAAACGTGCCCAAAACCACGAACAAATTTCCCTAACCTTTCTGCTTTACATGGGCCTTACAGCAATGACTTATGCACGCTTTAGCACGTGCTACCCTCTTAGGAGGATGAATCAGTCTTGCCCCTGGTATCAATAACTCATTGAGGGGGATTCCATTCTCCTAAAAGGACAAACAACATGAATACATGCGAGTGTCATCATTTTTAGGAGGGGAAAACAAGGAAAATTTGCTCATTGTTTTCACTCGTTTTTGCAGGTTTTTGGAAGGGGGCTTTCTGCACAAAATCTCCCATATCCAAGGGAAGGAATGGCCGATTAAAGCCGGGTAAACTGCTGCACCTAATTGAATATATTGTCAATAAAACAAGACAGTTTTAAATATTATTGCTTTGATACTCAGGGGGCAGTGGCCTTCCAAACGGAGATTCTTTTTTTGACTCACCCGGTATGTGCCTTGTTCATGTAAATGTATATGGTTTGCTTATATAAGTTCGTTAGAAGATAATTGATTCGATTTAACGAGATTTGATTCTTATTATGTCTCTTTTCTCAAACACTTTTAAACTAAAAAACACCTTACAAGTAAAATTGTCTAGACCACTAGACTAGAAAAATAAGACCGATTTAAGTGAATCATAGATGAGTGAATTAAAGATTGCATCTAAATCAACCTGTTTGCTTAAAAAACAACCAATTCATTCAAATTAGTTGAAGACACGTGGTAGACAATTAAAGTCAAGTATATTGAAGAATATATAACCAACGTACAGGAAAAGAAAGATGCGTTTGAAAGGGTTTTCTAGCGTTCTTTGCGTTGATGTGGTCGAGGATTACATCATACCATGGGTAGTTAGACACTGCTGGTGTGCTTCTATGGAGAAGAGCTGGATAACATGTATCTGCGGGGGAAATTTTTTATAGTACTGCGGAGGAGATGTGTGCGGGGGAAATTTTTTATAGTACTGCGGAGGAGATATCTGCGGGGAAAATTTTTAGTTTAATGCTTTTGTTCTTTCGATATCTCCTCCGCAGTACTACAAAAAATTTCCCCCGCAGATACATCATATCCAGCGCTCCTCCATAGAAGCAGACCAGCAGTGTCTAACTACCCATGATCATACTTTCAAAAAGGCGCGTACAACTGTTCAACGCAATATGATTTTTGGGGGTTATTCTTGAAAGCAAAGTAATTTCCCCGAAGGTGCACCAGGTTCTATGGAGGAAAATGCCCGTCTGGCGTCGCATGTTTATAAACTACCAAATATATTTTGAAAAGATGAACCAACATAGAATTGCATCTTTTGGACATGGTACAAACTGAAACAGGTTATTTTTTTCAAAGGCCCTTTTGCGATTGTCGTAGTCAATCAAATACGAATTCCGAATCTTTTTAAAGCCCTGTTCACACGACACAAACTAACCCAGGGCGAACCTGGGTTAAACTAACCTAGGTTAGATTTTTGTAGTGTGAACGCGACCAACCTGGGTTCGCCCCGGGTTAAACTAACCCACCTCAGGAGGTGGGTTCGCCCTGGGTCGAACCTGGGTTAGTTTTGGAAAATGTCGTGTGAACGCAAACTTGAGGCGAACCTAGGTTAGTTTCGATCTCATGCACTGAAGTTGTGTTATCTTCACAGATATCTATTCATTCTAAACTGTTATACACATTCATTTGGTCATTCTATACGCTATGAATTGAGGAAAAATAGACTGAGGATCAACTTGGGAGGACGAAGAAGTTTTTTTATGATACGCTTGCGATACGAAGCCATATGATTTCGAGCAGAAACTCGATTCTTTTCTAGCCGCCTTTTTCGTGTTAAAGCTCGCCTCTTCATAAACACATGCGATGCCAAAACCATACATCTTAAAACAAAAATCTGCCGGCAAAACATAAGCATGCACAAAGCATTCTCATCTTGGTTTCTTTCCGCCATTTTCTCAAATTCTTGCTTTGTTATCTTACCAACTGCGCATGCGGGAATAAAACTAACCCAGGTTCGCCCCAGTTTTGTGTTCACACACATTTTGAAGATCTTTTCGTGTGAACAGACGCGGGTTGAACCTGGGTTAGTTTAACCCAGGTTCGCCCCGGGTTAGTTTGTGCCGTGTGAACAGGGCTTAAGTCTACAGTTTTCAAAACTGGTGTCAATCAAGCTCAGCCTACAACAATTGGTTAATCATTGCGGAGGCACGAAAATTATTTTAGCGGCATTTTGTGACTGTAGAATATGCAAAAACGGCATCTGTGAACAACACAACAACTAAAATCAATATTTCTTTATTTTTGAAAGTGCTGTATCACATGCTCTTTATAAGAGTGCTTTTACATCCTGTTTGCTTACAAAATGTTTATTTTCGGCGAGCAACAGATAGCATTTAGAGAATATTTTACATCCTATGTTGGAACTGTTTTGAAGTAAAATTGGGCAGCTGTGAAATCAACCAGATACAAATTTCTTAGTATGTAAATATAATAAAGCGATACGATAAATTGAATTTTGTGTTGAAAAAGAATTTACGTTAGAAATTGCTTATTGGGATCATGGGATAGCACCTCCGTCTAAGTTCCCGGTGAGAGGCCAGATGTTCGCCAGGGTCCTTGTGACAGAAAATATAGAATTTTCATTGAAAACCTCAATTTTGTATCGAAGAAAGCACAATTTTTGTGGGGAATTGCATATTTGTGGAACTACTTTCTCAAATTTCTCACTGGGGTTCACACAATTCACCGCCGGGTTTCACTTACGAGGCGATTTGTACCGGGGAGACTCGCATCTCATCCAAGGACAGATGTTTGCTTCATTTTTCACCGAGAAACTTCCAAGAGGAGAATGTTTCAGGGAGTTCAGACAGGGGTGTCCGATATATTGCATGGTATGATAGATTGACCAATCAGATCATTCGAATGCATTTGAGTCGCAAAGGATCATGGAATAAATTCAAAGATTATAAATTTATAGGAATCTGATGGAGTCAGCTTGTTAGCAACCAGTTCAGATGATTCCGCCTTCATCGTATTCAAGGTTCCGATATCGGATCATCTTCGCCGACAGATATTCTGGTTCTTCATTATCACACCAGGGGCAACGCAATAACAAGAAATGAAGGGTAAATATAAGATGAATTGAATATCAATCTCACCAGATCATTTTTGCTATAGCACTAATTTTTGCATATGACAGATGACATCTTTAGCTTTCTTCGTACAGTTCTGCGTAGTCGTGCATGTGTTGTATGTCTATGTATCGTACAGTCTAAAAAAACAGGTTATAGCACATCATAGATTGAACTAGTCTAGAGCTAGAGCACAAAAATAATCTTCATTCATTGATTACCAACCGTGGAAGTTTTGAAATGAGGCGTATCGCTGTGTAGGAGCCCGGAGGGGGGGGGGGTACTTGGTCTGCGAAAATACGGGGAGCTGAAAAGGCACCCTGTCCTGGAGTAAGATTCCCGAAAATGATACCGTCCCGGAGTAAAATTTTAAAAACAATACCCTGATATTGAGTTTCTTCATACAAAACTGTAGGTTGTCCCGGAAATTTGAAAGAAATCTATCAGAAAAAGCGGAAATGTTGCCATTCAAACGACTCAAATCACACTCGCGGAGTGCAAATGGCTTACAACGACGTTACGTAGTCAATTATACAAAATATGGACCCTGTCATGGAGCCGACAATACGAAAGTGATACCCTGTCCCGGAGTAGGAATTCTGAAAATGATACCCTTTTCAGCGGCACGTCCCCCTACGGAAATTGGAAAAATATACGAGTACCCCCCCCCCCCTCATGCAAAAACATTTTGAATTGCACTTGAATCCTTGCTGTTCAATCCTTGTTGTGACAAGAGAAGAACGCAGGAAAAGCAATATTATCAAGCTTTCTTGAAATCCTATGGAAGAGAAACAACACAGTGAGTAAGAATACAATTTTGATCACGATATAGACCACATCGGTGGTACGGGTGGTTGGACCGTTATTCAATCCTACCAACCTATTACTTTTATACCGGTATTATGTAAACACACTTTATACAGCTCACTTTATACAGCTCAAAGCTAACCAAGAGTCGAGGTAAGGAGTGTAAACAATTAATGCTTTTATACTTACCAAGTTCCAAGCACATGCATCTCTTTCTTCTTTCTTCTCAGCACTCCTGCCGTTCCTGCTACTACTCTTTGCCCTCCTCCTACTTTCACCAACAACGTTAGCTGGAAATAGAAAC
>REGL01002169.1:10633-22678 GCA_004194395.1 Aurelia aurita complex sp. Pacific
AGCAGAAAGCATGAATTAGATACGTGGATTTTTGCAAATCTTTTTATTTTCAGTTTTTAGAGCTAGAAGCGAGTTTTCTAAAATGTCAGTTTTCGAAAAAGACTGAAAATGATAAAAAAACATCGATCAAGTTTTCCAAAGAATCGACATGAATGGGCAAAGAGAGAACTTGTTCGTGGTGATTTGGGATTTAAAAATTGACCAATTGTAATCGGCTGTACGAGAATTCGTATTAAACCCCCAAACCCCCCTGAAAACGTTCTCTCTTTGTTCATTCATGTTGAATCGTTCAAAATTTGATCGACGTTTTTTTATCGTTTTCAATGTTTTCGAAAACGAACATTTTAAGAAACTCACTTCTGGCTCTAAAACTGATAACGGAAAAATTTTCAAAACGTACTAGAATCTAATTCAGGCTTTCTGCTAGCAATTAAGTCATAAATCTTCAAAATCGGTTCAGTATACGATTTATTGTGGCCTGCCAAACGTGCATAGTTTATTTTGGCGCACCCGGTAGTACTAGTTTCTTATAAACCAGTTTCTTATAAAAAAACGTGTATGGTTTGTAATAAGGAACCTCGCAAGCTCGGTCTGTACTGTTAAGACCTCGGGTTTTATATTTTCCTGTACAACACAAAACCGGTTAGTATGCGCATAGTACAATATGTAGAAGAGGGGCTTATTTGAGAGTGGGCGCTAGCAACGAGAAATCAGTTTACCGACCTCTCTATTAGTAATGATAACTTTATTTAAAGGTGTGTTGAAGAAATTTGAAAAGTAGATTCATTAACTGCAAAATAACAACGTCACTTTACATATTACATGGACAGAAAAATTGATTTTTAGATAACTATTAAGTTTATTGTTGCTGCCTATTGCAGTTTGCTGCTTCGTTTTGTTATGTTAATGCCTGGGGGGGGGGGGCTCCACTATCCGGTCACATGGGGATTTGCATCAGTAGTTTATTTTATAAACTTAAGTTTAAGGTGTTTTGCCTTAATTGTAAAATTCTTCGATCATAAATAATTATCATTCTGGCGCATACACACCAGTGTGATCCAATAGTGAAGTCTCCCGTCTTATTATTGTTTCAGTTCACGTTCGATTGCAAAGAAGACTATTTTCTGTTTCGTTCTTATAGCTTATTACTTGATGTTAAGTGGTAAGAAACAAGGAGGGTGTACATTCGTCACTTTTCTAGAGCTGCCAACTACAAATAATTACAAGCAATTCCAAGCAATTCCAAGCAATTCCAAGTAATTACAAATTGAAACCTTGAACCCGAAACCTTAAACCCCAAAACCTTAAACCCGAAACCTTGAACCCGAGACCTGAACCCGAAACCCGGAAAAAAGTTTGTCCGCTCTTTTCATGTCAAAGACTCAACTGTGGCTTTGAAAGCTTTTCGAAAACCACCATCGGCTAGAAGTTCTGGCTCAATGTGCATGACAACATCAGTAGGCACAGGTGACCAGGACATTTTATCAAGATCAAATGAAAAGATATTAATGAATGTTCCAGATTTCCTATTCACAAGCTTTCTCAAGTCAATCATTTCGGTTACTGATAAACTCTTTGGGAAAGATGCTGCTGAATTTTTAGGCTCAGTTTTACTACCAGAATGGACAATACCTGATGTTTCAGTTTTGCTTGGATGCACATTGTTGTTGGCACCAGCTCTGCCTTGAAGTCTTGACTTTTTGATAGAATGCCAATGGGAAATGAGTCATCATCATCTGAAATTTCATCAGGAAGGCCACCAGCTGCATCCAAACTTGGCCTCAAAACGAATATGTATAACTTTGAGGTCAGGAACTTGCACAATTGACTTGCAGGAGGGGCCATGTTCCCCTGCTAGAACATCACAAACCATCCTTTTTCCTATCACATTACAGTAGTGGGATCGACACGCTTTCTTTATGTTGTCCAAAGTTACTTCACTGAAAGTAAATGGTACAAAATCTCTTGCATAGAGATTCTGTGCTTTTCCGCTCACTTCTGAGCTAAGTCGTTGAACAACAATTTCTTCTGCCTGTAAAATGTTTGTCAAAATTCCTCCAGTGGCTGCACCTTTTTGATTTTCTGTCCTTTTTGCCTTTTGCTTCGCTCTGTAATTTTTCCACGCTAGGTTGTTTGCCATGTTCTCAGTGCTGATCGTAGGTCCACCTAACATGTGCAACAAATTGTATGCTTGCAAATGCTTGAAATCGATTTGAATTTTTATTTCATATTGTCTGATTTGAAATTTATCAATTCAATTTTTATTTTCAATTTGTTTTACATTGAGTTCCCTTTCGTTTTGATTCCTCCCAACTTCAGCTTTTTTCAATCAATTTTGGTTTCAAGTCAAACAGGTTTTTTATTTTATTTTCATTTTTTCATTAATTTCCTTCTCAAGTTTAAGATGATTTTCTTTTTCAAAGAAATTTTTCAAAAAAGAAATTCTCTATGGCAGTTGTCGCCCACCATACAAAATGTTGTATCAAAGAAATTTCGCCTGAGAACAATTGTGATAGAAATAGGAAAACAAGATGGACGGAAGAAAAATGTAAATTTTCAAAACAAATTTCCACTAATGTGTTCCTTACTGTATATTTGATTGCATATTTGGGAAATAAATAGGAAAATACTCTGATTGCACAGGCATACCAGGAGCGGATCCAGGGTTTTTGTTGAGGGGTGCTCAGATTAACTGAGGGGGTCTGGGAGCGAAGCCCCCAGAAAATTTTGTGGGGACCACCCCCTCTACTTTGCCGGAAATGATGACCGCGCCCTTTCTAGAGCTGCAAAAACAAATTTTTAAAGCCAAGAAATTCCACTAATTAGCACTATGATGTAAGACTTTTAGGGTAACTAACAACACATTCTGCAAAAGAGGAGAGTAACTTGTTTGGAAATCCATCTACCAGTCATGTTCATGCATTACAATTACATAGTTTACAATTTTAAATCTTGTGCTTTGGGAATTTTTAAAATTTTTTCATGTTGCGAAAATTCAGCAAATTACTGCTCTCCTATATGCAGAGGCTCCTTTCCATCATTTTGCTTTGCAAGGATTCACAAGGATAGTAAAAAGCTCTGCGAAGGAGGGTAGCATATTACAGCTGAATCAAAGGGCAAACATTCCTCCTCTGACCTTTGGCCACTTATTGAAATCGAATGACTCTGGTGGGCATGCTGTTATGTTTTGTTTGTTAATTTCACATTTCGAATCAAAAGTTTCAATCACCTGTGAAAGTGGCTTTGTGATCACGGCTGCAATCAGACAAATACATATTCCACAAAACAACAGAAGGCTTTTTACCATTGCCTTTGACCTTTCATCCCTGCAAACACTTTCTATCGTCTGGAGGTCAAATCAATGACACTTTCTGTCGTGAGGGCATTTCACGGTCAAAAAATCTCGTACATCTTTGGCTACAATCCTTGTTTCCAAGAAAAATCCATCAAAATAAATCCCTAAAAATCTTTTTGTTTTGACAAAATCTGGTATGCTTTTTCGAATGGGTGAAATGCCCCTCGAATTTCTGATTCCACTCGATTAGAAATGCGGCTTTCGCTGCAAATAAGAATCATATGAAGTATTTAGAATTTTAGCCAAAAAGGCTTGTTTATGCAGTGCATACCTGACTGGAAGAAATTCTCGCGCTCTAGTCCTCTCCTCGGCTGGGAACTGATAGCAAGAAACTTCGCAAAGGGTTCGGCCTAAATCTTTCAGCGTCGTGAAAGCTTCCTTCTTTTTCTTATCTCTGTTGTCCAACAAACTTCGTATTCTTTCCAAACATACCTCTTGCAAGCGACAGCCTTGCATTTCTTCTCGTCCCCTTCTCGTCCCAAGGTATGACACTGTTTGTGAGCAGAAATTTGTTAGCGCGGCAACAACATCGACTTTCAAGATTCAATGGAATCATTTGGGTCCATCAAGAAGGATCTTCTGGATCAACGCCAGAACTCTTTGATAAAGCCGAGCACCCCTCAAACGCAATTTTGATTGGTTTAGCCTTGGAAATTTGAATCTCGGATGCTCCCGCTAAAACTGAGCATCCATCAATCGATGATGCTATTGGTCAAGCATCTGATCATGTGAACTGACGGACGCTCAGCGAGATAGGGAACGTGCGCTGAGATAAACCATGGACCACTCTGCAATGAATTACGGACTCACAGAATGTATATCAAATCCCCTGCAATGTTGAGATTATGTTGCTGTTGTGCTTTACATATTTTATGGACCAGTTCATAAAACTGAAACAAAAGCCTGTTCGGAGCCGCTAAGTTTTAAATCCAAGATATGTGGTGGGGGGGGGGGGGCGGCTGCTGCCTTATCACCTTCTGTGTTTATAAAGTAGTAATTTTCAGTGCTTCGTCTACTAAATCAGCTAATTATGTAAAAAATAAAAATGCATATCTTTGGATTTTGAGGGGTGCTTAAGCACCCGTAGCGCCCCCTGGATCCGCCCCTGCATACAAATTCCCAGAGCCTCTTTTAACACGTTAGCTGGGTGGGCAATTGCCCCTTATGGTCCCTCCTTTATATCTATTGTTTTAACTTTCCAGCAAGATGTCTATTGTCCTTTTTAAAGACAGTACAAAAAGCAGCATGCTTTTCGCGAAGGCAGTGACTTGCTCTGCACAGCTTCTAGAATAACTGACTGTACGAAATTCATAAAAACATACACAAACGACGGCAAAGACTGCTGGTCCTTGTACTCCCTTTAATCCACGAGACATTTGATTGCCTATGGAGTCCTGGTCCCTTGAAAGAGGACCTGCAGTTTCTTATGAAATAGCAATTTTGTAAAAAAGAAACTCTTCTACTTTATAGAAACACCATGCTGGAGGACATATTTGGACAAAGAAAAGATGGCGAGAAAGATCCAGGTCTTGTTGAGAGTTGGGACAACGATGACATCGATAGCGTGCTTGAAGCTCTTCTTCCAAAATGGAAGGGGTTGCAAGCAAATGGTGCTGCTTTTGGTAGTTCCTTCAGGGTGCACAAACTCCAGCTTGTGAAGAATTGCATGTCTGCCAAGGTTCGAACATCTGCTGGTATGATGACTACACATAAAACGCAAACGAGTGCATGAATTCAGTGATGAAGAGGGATATGAAAGGGAAGAAACTGAGCCCAAAAGAAGCTACACAGGCAATAGAGGCATACACTAGAGAGCAAGAATCACAAGTAAAGCTGGCCCTTATTGGCGTTGGGGAATTGAGATTAGCTGATGGTTATAAGGAATTTAAAATTCAACAGAATAAATTATATGCAATGAGTTCAAGCTAACAAAGCATTTGTGTGGCAAATGTAAAGCACCAAATTCGGCTTTAGGCAAGCAGATCAACGCACTCCCGGGTTCTAATTGACTCCGCAGAAACACAGCAATAAAAAACAGCAATAAAAAACAGCAAAGTTTCTTAGAACTCGAAATGTGGTTTGCTAAAATAAACGAAGACTTAATAAACATGTGTCTAAATCAGAAGAAAAAGGTTACAATATGGACATTAATAATATGCCAACTGGTTAAACAAAATAATCGAATCGAAACAGAAATTAAGAAACTACTTCCTACACGTGCATAAATCCAAAGTGTCAAGTAATAAGTATAATCCAAATGAAAACAGCAGAAATCTCTCATAAATAAAGCAAAGCTAATAAATTTGGTCAAACCATGCTAGCAAGTAGGCCCCTGGAGCCTTCAGCTCCCACGACTCTTCTCCTCCGCATCCGCACTCTGCTTTCCAATTTGGATGACTGGATTCATAGACAATGTCCAGGAACATGCGCAAAAGTATTTATAGCTACGGAGACTGGGCTAATCAAACCATATTTAGACAAACACAAAGAACGGAAATACAAGACATAAACAAATAAGAAAATGCCACATATCACAAGGTCAAAGGTTGACAAACATGTTTATGATAAAATTAAACTTAAAACAAACAAAATAATAAAGATTGTTTAAACCGTCCCTTGACAATAACTGTCTCTCGACAATACCTGTCCCTTGTTAATAACTGAAACTTATATACAATTGAAACACGAAGAGGAAAAATAAATAGTTGCACGTTACATCCGCCCCCAAACTGGCGACCTCATACAGACAGTTTTCTTCTTCACATAATACATGCCAACTGCTTCATTCTTCATCAGCAGCTTCCAACAAGCATGTTTGTTAATAGGTCTCACTAACATTGATTTCATTGTCTTCACTCTTGCTGCTCTTGTTCATCTCTTCCACGATTTACTTCTATGATTCTGCCCAATGGCCAATCACCTCTTGGAACGTTCTGCTCCACAACAAGCACAATATCTCCTTCTGCAATATTTCTTTTAACGTTTTGTCATTTCTGCCTGGACTGTAAAATTGGAAGGTACTCCTTCACCCATCTTCTCCAAAATATTTCTGCCATGTACTGTATTTGACGCCATCTTCGTTGACTGTACTGATCATTCCTCTTAAAAACAACTGGAGGGAAACTTTCATTCGACTTGATGAGCAAGAGATGGTTTGGCTTTAGTGCTTTCATGTCTCAAGGATCATCTGATACCTGTGTGAGTGGTCTTGCATTTTTTATTGCTTCAACTTCGCACATCAACGTCATAATGCCTTCATCATCCATAGGTTGCTTCTTCAATAGCGCATTTTTGTTCTATATTCCTCTAAAATGCTACAATACCTGCTACAACCTACTGTACTTTCTAATTACTATACAACCATACAACACTACAAGGACGGTAACCACAGGGAGCAACAGACAATGACTACCCCATGGTCGTAACATAAAGAAACATACAACTTAATTAAAGATAAATATACAATTACAAGAAGCTACACATAAATGATTAATACCAGTAAATACTGAGGCATGTTTCACGTCGGATGCCAGGCTAGCAAAAGCACATGATCCAGGATCAGGGGTGCCTCCATTCACAATATAAATATTCAAATATATAAAAAAGAGAAGATTTAGTAAGGATGAATTGCCATGTTTCAATCATGTATGCCTTGCATCAAACGTGAAGCAGACCCATTAACAAAGGATAAAAACAAGAAAGAAAACAAAAAGGACCAAAAGGACAAAAAGGACAAAAGGAGTTCGAGACTTTGTGGCACAAACAAGAATTTGAAGTTGTCTTAACCACACCGACCAGTTTTGTGAATGAAGTCTACAGTCAGTTTGAGTATAACTTGATTAACGTCATCACAGAAGTCCTTATCACCATACAATAAAAGTTGTAGCAGAACGCTGTTCGAAAGACTGTTGATTTGAACAAGTGGTCGTAATAGTTCCGATACTCCAGCAAGAAGATCTCGTCGTTGAGTGTCAAATGAAGGGCAGAGCAACAAAAAGTGCTCTGTGTCCTCAATACCGTCATTCGTAGGGCACATAGGGTTTATTGTGTCCCTAAAATTGTGCTTGAATTTGTGAAAATTTAACTTGCTGAGACCGACCCTTATTTGGGAAAGATACGATAATCCTATTAGGTCATGGATATCGAAGACAGGTTTTGGAGGTGGGCGAATTTTTGATAGCAGCTTTGTCTTAAATACAGCAACAGATGGTGCAAGCCTAATTTCTGGATCAAGTTTATTCCATTCAGATATGCAATTTGGATAGAAGCTGGATTGAAATTTCCCTGTCCTTGCCCCTATTGGCCCAACTACATCCTGATTGCGAAGAGAGTAATTTGACTGATGAAGTGATGGGATTTGCTCCTTTGTATACAAAGGGGTGAGATTATTCATGATCTTATAGAACAAGGTAAGGGGTCTACTCCACCTTCGGGAATTTAATGACTCCCAGCCAAACTCTGCATATAGTTTTTTGTGCGATGTTCCCCTCCATTTTCCTGTTACAGCAATAGCAGCAGAGTACTGAGCAGACTCTAGTTTTTCCATTAAATTTGGCAAAATGATGTTTTGGCTGAATTCACAGACTTTTGCTGGAATGTGGTAGATAACATCCCCGTAGTCCAGGTGCGGTCGCACATAAAGTTTATATAAATCGTTCAGGGTATGTCTGGGCAGATATTTGGAGAGATACTTTAGCAGACCAATGCCCTTTCTCGTTTTAGAGATGGCTGATTTAATATGTGCTGAGAAAGAAAGCTTTGTGTCGAGGATTATACCTAGATGTTTATGTTCGTTCACTTTTTTACGGGTATATTATTGAAGAGGATCATCGGATGATCTATTCCATGCCTTTTCTTTGAAAGCAGTAATTCGACCGCTTGCTTTTGTGGATCGGGATTGAATGACATCCTCCAATCATGGGCCCATTTGCTTATCAACTGCAGGTCATGGTTCATGTCATCGGCAGCTGCGTTAGGTTCTTGGACCACCGTAAACAAGGACGTATCATCGGCAAAAAGCTTAACATGACATTTCAAATCAGCAGTAAGGTCATTAATATACACAAGGAAGAACAATGGACCCAAAATAGAGCCCTGAGGCACTCCTGCTAAGACATCTCCCCAATTAGAGCTCTGTCCGTTCAGAACAGTTCTTTGTTTTCGATCCTTGAGAAAACTTTCGACAAGAGAAAGAAATTTTCCTGAAACACCGCATCGTTTTAGTTTATAAATGAGACCAAGATGCCATACCCTATCAAATGCTTTAGAAATATCAAGATATACAGAACGAACATCAAGAGTAGGATTACAGTCAAATGCTTTGAAAATTGTATGCGTTATGGAAATTAATTGGTTGACTGTTGAGTCACCAGGACGAAAACCAGATTGATTGGGGTTAAGTAAATCACATGAGACAAGGTGCGAGTATAAGGAATCGTACATGAGTTTTTCAAGCACCTTCCCGAAAATTGGCAAAAGAGAAATAGGACGGTAGTTACTCTTTACATTTTTTTCATTTTTCTTATGAACTGGTACTACATTTGCACGCTTCCATATTGCAGGAAATACACCGTGCCTTAGACAGTTCTCGAATATTATCTTAAGAGGTGTAACTAATGAAGTATCGCTTAGTTTTATCATTCTTATAGAAATTTCATCCCAGCCATGTACTTTATTAGGATTAAGTGATCTTATGATATTCAGTATTTTTTCCTCAGAGATGATAAAATCATCAATCAAAGTAGAAATTCCTGGGGTATCATGTGGAATTTCACTACCTGTGTTGATTGTCGTACATTGGAGTATGAAATAGTCATTAAACAACTTTGCCTTTTCAGTAAAATCCGTTATGAATAATCCATTCTCTAGGAGAGGCGGTATTATAGGAATCTTCGCCTTGTTAAGGACAGTATTGATCAAAGACCAATAGGTTTTGCTAGAAGTCCCAGGATTTGCTAAGGTTTGCCCCGTCTTTCGCAGGTAATTTGTTTTGGCATCCTCAATCAGTTTTGCACCATCAGATATCATTTTTTGTATTCCTTCGAGGTTTTCATCCGGTTGACCATTCCTCACGATGTTCTTATAAGCATGATTCTTTTTCCTCAGAAATTTTTTAACATTCTGCGTTATCCAAGGAGCCTCACAAGGTCGTATCGTTTTAACTTGGTTTTGAATATAATTAGAGTAGATGTTTAAAAGCACTTCGTTAAGTAGTTTGACTTGGTCATTGGGGCATGCAATTTTATCGAAATGCTCTTGCCAACGGAACATTTCAATACTTTTCATAATATTGATAAAATCCGCTTTATCATAATACCAAATCCTGCGGGTGTATGGAGGTATTGCTATATTCGAAACAGATAGTTTTCCATGAACAATTTGATGATGGCACTGCTCATGTAATGATGGATGGACACCAGTCTCAAGAATAAGGTTAGGCTGATCTGTAAAAATCAAATCGATACAGGATTTTGAATTACCCATTAAGTGAGTTGGTTCTGAGACCAAGGTCGCACGTAAAAGGCTAAAAAAGCTTTCCCTCAATATTTTCGATGTCATTTTCCCACCATTGAGTTGATCGGCAGTTGAAATCTCCAGTAATTTTAACGCAAAACGGATTTGCATCATGCATTTTGCTTGCATGCGTGGAAACAAATACGCATTGTCTGAGATACTGATGCGATGATGAGAAGCACGGGTTTTTGTTTTGAGAAGAACACTTTCTGCACAATGCTCAGAGAGTAGTCTGATAAGCATTCCTTTGAAAAATAACATTTGTTAAAGAAGATTTAGATTCTAGGGGTTGTAAGTGCAATTGAGTAGTCTCAAGTGGTTAAATAGATTGATTCATAGAGTTTTCAGGGACTATGATGAATTCAATAAAAGAAGTTTTCGTGAGAAATTGCTCTTTGAATGGAAGACTTTTTATAGTTTGTTTTTCGTTTGTGAATGACTGTCTAGATGATGAACAAGTGGGGGAATATAAAATCAAGTTTTCCATTAATTTTTCCACTTAATCATGCAAGCAAAAAACCAGCACAGTTTTACCAAACCCAAGGTACCTAATGCTATGGGCACATCACTCCCAGGAAAAAAAAATGGACGAGATTTTATTTACTTTTGTTTCATTTTATATTTTTAACAAATGAAATTGAAGGGGCTTTTTTAAAGTCAGCCATAGGCTTGGTCTGCAAAAACCTTCAATATTTTCCAGGGAGTGATACGCCCCTCGAGAAAACTAACAATTACATAACTTACTCTGCGATTTCTCCAATTAAAGTTTAAAGTTCCTCCAAATAATTGAAAAATTTCAAACCACCGTTTTGAACTTTTAGGCCCATCCGACAGTTGATGTCGACAAAAATGTCGACAATAGCGCATTGATTACCTTCCTGACTGATATAATCACACGTTCTCAGACACCACCCATGTGAGATGCCCCTTGAACGAGAAATTCATGGATGTTCTTTTGATTCAACTGAAGAATTGCTTTGCTGATTTCCCTTTCTCCACTAGTAAAATTGGTGCCATTGTCAGAACGTATTATCTCTGGCTTTCCTCATCTTGCCATGAATCTTCTTAGAGCGTTAAAGAATGAGTCGGTGTCCATGCTGTGAATCACCTCAATGTGTATGGCTCGAATAGTCAAGCAGGTAAAAATTACTCCATACCTTTTCACCAGGCTGCATCCTCTTTTTACCATGAAGGGCCTAAAACAGTCAACACCAACACACGTTTTCTTAACATGCATGACCTGTGTTTTACACAAGCCGGGGCACAGTACCATAAAAGATACGGTTGGCATCTTCCACTAATTCACAACTCCAAGACCTACCCTTGTTATCCTTTATCAACTGAAAGGAATCAATAACAGCAATGAACACCTCTATGAACACAGACGAACCATCAATCCTTTCAAACCCAGCAAGTCTGGCAAACATCAATCAACTTCTTATGATCAGCTGATGGCAAGAGATGATTAATTTTCTCAGACAGCAGTGCAAAGCACTTTGGGTGAACATTGAAAAATTCACTAACCACACGAGCATGTCCCATCATGTTGCACGCTAACTGGATGGCACAGGCAGAGGCAACACAAAGATTCAGGATGTGGGATTTGCAATGAACATACAAAGCTTGCGGGTACTGGCGCTGTATTAAAGTGAAAGCCCTGTTGCATTTGCCAGCCATATTGCCTGCACCATCGTATCCTTGGTCACGGCAATAACTGAGATCAAGGCCTAAATCTTTGATGCATCTCATAATCATATCCGCAATTTCCCTTCCTGTTAAGCCTTCGTTGCAATAAAAAAAACCCAGGAAAAGCCTCGTGTATCATTGCTAATTCATCAACAAAGCGAAGCACGATCGACGGGTGTAATTTACGGAATCCGGAACTAGGGAATTTAGGAATCCGGAATTACGGAACTATGGAATTACGGAATTCGGAACTGCGGAATTAGGGAACTAGTTAGCAGGTATAAATTGCGGAACACAAATGTTCTATAAAGTTTATGGGCCAATGATGGATATTTCTCAAAATATAATCAGTTAGGGGAACATTAAATTTTTGTTGTTTTCATTGTTTAGAGGTATAATGAAGTTCCTTAAAATTTTATTTCCAACATGAAGGTCCCCCCCCTCCCCCTCTGTGCGGATATGCTGATAATGATGATAATAATACAATTTTT
>REGL01002170.1:1058-17703 GCA_004194395.1 Aurelia aurita complex sp. Pacific
TGGTCTAGCCAAGGGTACCATTTTCGTAAAAATTGGTCCATAGAATGGTCAAATTGGTCTAGCCAAGGGTACCATTTTCGTAAAAATTATTCCAGAGAATGGTTAAAATGGTATAGCCAAGGAAACTATTTTCGTAAAAATTAGTCTAGCCAACGGTACCATTTTGAATATGCTCGCGGCAGACCCCTACCCAAAATTTGGCCAAGAACCCCCCCCCCCCCGTGCCGCTATGTCTGGTTGTCCGTCGGGTGTTACTTGGATGATGTCTGCAGCGGGGAGCAGTGTGTAACTAAGGTTTTGGTCAAACGTAACGTTCATATGCGAATGATCATTGCCAATATACACCACCTGACATGTTAATACATAGCAAATATACCATAAATGCGTTGCTTTTGATTGCAAACACACTTGTCATGTCTGCGACCTCTTTCATGGGGTCATATAACAGCTTATTGGCAAATCACAAATAGCCAGGTTGCTTTACAGGCGAGATACAAAATTTAACACGTTAGAATATGTGACATCTATAAAAAACCAATTCGCTGTTTTTGAACGTTTCCCCCTATATCGGTACCCTTTGCTATTACCTTATTTGATTGCGATTTACGCCCACTTTTAAGGCTAATTTCCAGTCCGTAGAATTTTCCGAGCTGGCGGAATTTTAGACAATAAAAGGTCGCTCAGCCGTAACTTTGTATTCAATGCCAGAGCGACATTTTCTCTCGAATACAATAGAAATTCCGCCCGCTCGCAAAATTCCACTGACTGGAAATCAGCCTTTAGATGTTGATGGTGGATCTTGGAATTAGATCTAATCGTTCTAATAATCATGGCTTAGCCACTCGTTTATTCACTTGGATCTGTCACTAAGATTTTTCATTTTGGATTTGTACTCTTGAACTTGTCATCTTTTTCTCTTAGAGTGGATTCATTGGAAAATGCTGAAATATTGATTACTAAATATAAACATGATTCTATTTTTCGTCGTGCTTGCCCTCCGATAAATCAGTTAACTCGGATAAATCGGGTAAATGGGAGAAGCGTTTGGTAAACTTGCTACGCCTTTTACAAGTTGCTGCTGCATTTTGGGCATATGTTGCTTTGGCGATTGTTAACAAGTCACATTGAATTTCTTCGGTCCATTTTTCAGAAAGCTGTCGTAGAATTAACGACTGCTGCTTCTGAAAAGAGAAAATGCAGCGTAATATCACGTTTTCAATCAGGGGATAATTTTTCTAACAGTCCAGAAAAGAAGCGTGGATTTATCAAAATACAAAAAAGCTCGAATAATGTGTTCCCCTTGTCACTTTCTTTCACATAAAAATGCCGTCTTATTCATGGATTTCAGACATAATTTATGTCTTCTGCTTGTAATTGGGATTCCTGCTATGCTTCAGACTTGCTACATTCATATTTACGCTGCAAAAACACTCTTCCATGAAAAATTTCAGGTTATGAACATGTCTATAGATCTTCCCATTGTTCCCAATGGGAACATGGTGGAAATTTTTATGGATATTCATGAAATTGAAAAAATCGTTCTTTTCTCATGGTTAGTTACACGAAATATGTTAATGATGGAAATGGTGCGCTTTTTTAACAGGTACTTCATACTCTGGGAATAAATGGGTTAAAGAGTTGACCTTTTTTTCACTTGACCCTTGATATTGTTTGTGAGCAAGACGACAGGTCCACATGATATAATTTGAGCGTTCATACTAAATTCGCTCATTGCAGTAACGTATCTCTTGCATTTTTCTAAGGCCATTGAGGTTGGATTTCTCTGATAAATCGATGATGATGAACTTGAAAGTTGCATCATTGCTTTTGTTAGCAGTTTGCATTTGGGGTAACCCTTTCAACGAAATCGGTAAGCTACTTTCTATCATTTAGTTGTTTTTCTTTTTTATATACATCATTTAATGACCTACAATACGTATTACTTTTAGCACTACTTACAAAATACTACACAGTACTACAACTGGGTGTCCAAAAAAACTACTCCCGTTTGAAAAATCCCCAACATTTAATCACTAGGCCGATCTTCGATTTTCTTTTTTGTGTGAAGTAGATCAAGGACCAAATTATTTTCCAAGACATAACTGATCTTGTAAGTGGTTTAAAAATGAGCAAATTTAGCTCTCTTTAGGGCTACCTGGTTTTGAATCATACTGCAAAAAAGCACTGATGATTGCCAGATCAATATCTTTGTGCGTGTAAAACGTCTAGTTTGGTCATAAATGACAGAAGGAAATGTGCGCTATGATTTGAAACGTAAATGATGAAAATTCTTACTCTTAGGCAAGATTAAGTATTTTGCTTAATAACTATAGCTCAAAAGAAGGCTTTTCAACAAGTAACCTTTCTACCTTGCTGCAGCAAAAAAAACATCATAGCATCTGTGAATATTTCAGGGGTCTTTGAAAAAACAATTCAAAAAGAAAATTTTACCAAAGGCTCGATAATCAATTTTTGGTGATTATTTAAAGATGTCCTCATTTGTTCATTTCATTTCATTTTTTAATTCTTTAAACAGGGTTAAATATACAGTTAAGTACTGATTTCCAAATTTCCCTGTAAAATAACAACAAAATTAATATCTCTAATCACGGAATTTACATGCCGGATGCGCCAAAATAAACTATGCACGTTTGGCAGGCCACAATAATTCGTACACTTGAACGATTTTTAATTTTGAGGATTTATGACTTAATCGTTAGCAGAAAGCCTGAATTAGATACTGGGAATTTTTGAAATTTTTTTCAATTTCACCTTTTAGAGCAAGACACTGAAAACGATAAAAAACATCGACCAATTTTTCTAAAGAATCGACATGAATGGACAAAGAGGGAACTTGTTCGTGGTGATTTGCGATTTACAAATCTACCAATTGTAATTTGCTGTACGAGAGTTCGTACCAAATCCCCAAATCCCCCTGAAAACGTTTTCTCT
Organism: Aurelia aurita complex sp. Pacific; assembly: GCA_004194395.1. NCBI lineage: Eukaryota > Metazoa > Cnidaria > Scyphozoa > Semaeostomeae > Ulmaridae > Aurelia > Aurelia aurita complex sp. Pacific. The sequence goes on from REGL01002170.1 coordinate 4,011, forward strand.
TTGTTTATTCATGCTGAATCTTCTAAACTTTCATCAACGTTTGTTGATCGTTTTCAATGTTTTCGAAAACGAACGTTTTAAGAAACTCGCTTTTAGCTCTAAAAACTGAAACCTGAAGAATTTGCAAAAAAAAGTCCCAGTATCCCAAATTCAGGCTTTCTGCTAAAGATTAAGTCATAAATCTTCCAAATATGTGTAGTGTACGATTTATTGTCGCCTGCCAAACGTGCATAGTTTATTTTGGCGCACCCGATATAAGGATAAAGATCGAGTGACCAGTCCTCTCCTCAACGTTAGCATTTGTCTCTATAGAACCCACTGGTGAACAAAATGCGGAAGCAGAAGTTGAAGAAAGCGCAGATGGTTCTGGAGAACTGCAAAACAGAGGTAATGTTATGTTGTGATAATCACAATAATCTCATTTTAATACTAATTTGATAACAAAATCAAATACGTAAAGAGGAATTTCTCTCGTGTTGATGAAAACATCAAAAAGTGTAAGGGCCCCAAAGATATCTTTAATCAAAGCTAAAATAAATAAGATGACTAGGAAAAACTGCCAAAATGAGGAAAGAAATGTCACTCAGGGCCTGTTTGCATGGAAATGTTCAGCCTGGGTTGAAACTGCAGCCATTATTCGAAGTGAACATATTTTGCTATTACATGACGAGTTTCAGCAAGGGACGAAAGTCTGTCTGATGAGAAAACTAGACAAAATGATTGGCGGCATCAATATTTCAGCACAGGATGATAAAATAAAGATGCTATTAAATTCCATTAAATAAATTTGCCACTAACACAGAAGGATTCACATGTCAAGTGAAATGTCCATTATTCAGAAATGCAAATCTATAAAAAACAATTTCCTAATTTTGCAAACGGGGCACAGTGATCCAGGGAGGGGAAGAAATACCAAAACATGAAGTTTTAAAATTCCAATTTCCTTCATGCCCATACCATCAAGTACACTCTGAATGTTTATGAAACGCAAACATTTTAAAAATTGGACAACGGATAGCCAAGAAAATGATTTTTGCAGTTGGGCCTAATTACGTCACTTTTTTACATAGGCACTTCCCGAATAACGCTGCCTGGATTGAATTTTCAAAGCAATATTTCTCTGCTCAGAAAGGTCCGACAATTTTCGTTTTGGTCTTATTTCAATCCTCTAGTCGTGTACTTTTATGTAATTGCAACAATGATTGGAAATATATATATTTTGGTTCATTTTCATGTGATTCATAATGGCGGAAATTTGAAAAATTTCTATCTTTACAAATCATTTTAAAAATTCAACAGTTGAAATGTAAAAATTGGGGCAAAATGTATTTACCAAAAAAATCACAAAATTAAAGCAACTACTTGTGCAGGTTTTTACCAAAGGGTTTGTTCTGAATCGTACCCAAAAAAGAATTATAGCCATTCTTATTTTTGTGGTACGATGGACATTTTTGAGATTTTTTCAATGTTTTCTGCAATAAAAATAAATCAAGGCCTTCTAAGGCCTTCAAAACTGACTCAACTCCATCTCTTTGACATAGTGTCATGAACTTTAACCCTCAGAAAGCTTTGCGTTTAATTGATCTACATGAAATCACTGTTTTCGAGCATTTTCATTTGTCCTGTCAGCAGAAACAAAGAAAAACGTGTTTTCCATCATAACTACCGAAACATTCAAGGCTTGAAGAGACTTTAAGTGATGAAAATCATTCACTTTCATCATCCTAATAACAATTTTACACTGATTAAGTCTTAAAGTCCCTTACTGTGGTAGCTTTCATTATAAAAACACGTTTTTTGTCGTTTTCTGCTGATGTGACAACTAAAAATGCTTCAAAACAATAATTTCATGCACAAAACTAAAAAGCAAAGCTTTCTGAGGGTTAGATTTCATGACACTATGTCAAAGAGATGGAGTTGAGTCAGTTTTGAAGGCCTTAGCAGGCCTTGATTTATTTTTATTGCAGAAAACATTGAAAAAATCTCAAAAATGTCCATCGTACCACAAAAATAAGAATGACTATAATTCTTTTTTGGGTACGAATCAGAACAAACCCTTTGGTAGAAACCTCCACAAGTAGTTGCTTTAATTTTGAAATTTTTTTGGTAAATACATTGTGCCCAATTTTTTACATTTCAACTGTTGAATTTTTAAAATGATTTTTAAACATATGAATTTTACAAATTTCCGCCATTATGAATCACATAAAAATGAACCAAAATATAAATATTTCCAATCATTGTTGCAATTACTTAAAAGTACATGACTAGAGGATTGAAATAAGATCAAAACGAAAATTGTCGGACCTTTCTGAGCAGAGAAATACTGCTTTGAAAATTCAATCCAGGCAGCGTTATTCCGGAAGTGCTTATGTAAACAAATGAGGTAATTAGGCCCAACTTCAAAATTCATTTTCCTGGCTATCCGTTGTCCAATTTTTGAAATGTTTGCGTTTCATAAACATTCAGATTGTACTTGATGATATGGGCATGAAATAAATTCAGATTTTGAAACTTCGTATTTTGGTATTTATTCCAAACTTTCTTTTGTTCCGGATCACTGTGCGGGGCCCTTTCTCTGCATTAAAGGGGCCCTTTTAGCAATATTCTGAGGGGGCCACCCACCACTGTGCCTAGGGCTATTAGTAGTGATGCTAATAAAATCTGGTTACCCTTTCTTTTTCCAGTCAAAAGTTATGCTCTTTTGCCCCCCCCCCAACCAAAATAGGACGTGTCATATAGCCCTACCACTATAGGGTTAGCAATGCCCCAATTAAATTGAGAATGATTGCTTTAATTACAGGGGAGGCTACAGTGCTACCAAATATTGGATACTTGTTCCAAGGTTATAACATCATTAGAGGCAATCCACTGAGCCCTAAAGGATACGATCCGGGATTTACAAGGGATAACATCTTTCAAGCTGAGTATACCGAGAAAAAGAAAACGTATGATGGCCGATACAGTATTCCGGACCACACCGATGGAACGAAACAAATATCTTGCACCATGACGGCTAGCGCAGAAACTTTAAAGACGGAAACGCAATACAAGGATACATTGGCTGCGAAGGCGTCTGCCTCTGTTAAAGCAGGAGGTGGAGTTTGGTCAGCATCTTTCTCAGCGAGCATAGAATATAATCGTGTGTCAGAGCAATTAAAAACCAATGAGAAGTCAGTTATCAAAAGCGAATCTACTTGCACTGTTTACGGTGCATCCCTAAATACCAATCCACCTCCAAAGTTCACCGAAAATTTCTTCAACAATTTGAAAGCTCTTGGCAAGGAAAATCCTGATTATTACAATTTTCTTGATACCTTTGGGACGCATTTCGTTAAGGGCATAACAATGGGATCTCGGTAAGTAATTATAAATCAATTAACAATGGGGTCTCGCTAAGTAATTAGAAATCAATTAACAATAGGAGCTCAGTAAGTAATTAGAAATCAATTGTAAGTAATTAGAAATCAATTAACAATGGGAGCTCAGTAAGTAATTAGAAATCAATTAACAATGGGAGCTTGGTAAGTAATTAGAAATCAATTAACAATGGGAGCTTGGTAAGTAATTAGAAATCAATTAACAATGGGAGCTCGGTAAGTAATTAGAAATCAATTAACAATGGGAGCTCAGTAAGTAATTGTAAATCAATTAACAATGGGAGCTCAGTAAGTAATTAGAAATCAATTAACAATTGGAGCTTGGTAAGTAATTAGAAATCAATTAACAATGGGAGCTTGGTAAGTAATTAGAAATCAATTAACAATTGGAGCTTGGTAAGTAATTAGAAATCAATTAACAATGGGAGCTCGGTAAGTAATTAGAAATCAATTAAAGGTGACCTGAAGCGAATGTTTTTATTAATGCAAATGAAATCCTGTTTGAGTTTCTTTGATATCTCATTTCGTTTTTTCGCTCTCACTCTAAGTCCAGCTTTCCACACATTTTATGTTTCAGCTCATGACGTGATTTTGTTTGCAAATTATTATGGAAGTATAGCTGTACCTGATCTTTGAAAGATTACAGTTGAAGGGAAATTTCTGCTGAGCTGAATAGATGTAATATAAATTGCCTCATGACTTAAAATGATGCTTTGAAAGCCATATTAATTTTGCAAAGTTTTTTAATTAGATTTCTCTTTGTAAACATGGTCAACCTTGTATACTTTCGTTACTTTTTGCAAACAAAACGAAGTCATCAGCCAATCGTAAAAAACAGTGGATAAGTCGACATTCAACGGTGCTAGTCAATTGCATCAATGAACATTTTCGCTTCAGATCACCTGAAAATGTTGCATCTTAATAGAGTCAAAAGAGATTCTCCGAGTAGCACTTCAATTGGTATTACTTTTGATAAGGGCGGTTTTAATTCTTGTATTTTGCATTCAAATCAGTTATTGTTAGAGCAACAAGAATAATTATTAACGGTGCTTAAGAACGGCGGCCCAATTCATCCAGAATCTAAGCTGGCCGACGATTCCTAATGTTATTCAAAAAGAAACACGGCAAGAAACATACACATTTCATCGTGTTTCTACACGTAATCTGCTGTTAAAAGTCCAGTTACATGCAATTTCCCCAGATCACACCATGAGCGATAGGACACCAAGTGTGTGATACATTAATTTTTTTATAAGAAACTAAGGTCCGGGGCTGGTAGGCAGTTTCTTAAATTTTTGGGCCCTTTTGCTACCAAATGTTTCTTACGTGTTTCTTATATTCTAAATGCCGAAAGTGTAGAGTTAATTTCGTTTTTTGCATGATTTCATAATAATACTTTGACAAATAAGGTGGAGGTGGACTTATGTAATGAAATATCTTTGACAGGTAGAGTAAAATTCTTGAAAGAGGTCTTCTGAGCATAGCTCTCCGAACTGCCCTGCCCCCCTGATATCTATGAGACAAACACCGGGTGTCTCAAAAAAAGTACCCCCTTTTGACTCAACAAGGCAACAAAACGATAATATTTTGGGACTTTTTGAATTCTTGGCTACATTTGTTGGTCTTCAACTTAAATGCGCATACCTTGCATTTGGAAATCGACCACCAAACACCGGAGATATGAGTTCACAAGGTCAAAATTTGGAGTGCACCTGAAACCAGAAGTTTTGAGAAATGGCCTAGCCATAATTTGACAACAAACAGGCATTTTGCAAACGAATTTTCCACTTTGACCTTTAATTTTCATGTTTGAAAAGATTTATACCTTGAATTACATCAATTGTTCTTGAAGTGACTTTTCTTTTGAAGAAACGGTCCTTGCATTGCATTCGATCCCAAGTGGTTTGATTAATGAAGAGGAAAAGGAGTACATGCACGCTTATTTTGGAGATGTGGCACGACTTTATCACTTTTACAACATTTTTACTATATTTGTTTAATCAGGGCCATGTCCATGCATCTTTCATTCTTTTCAAAAGCAAAACACGGAAACTTAAAGTTTACAGGTACTTTGGAAAATGCCCACGATACAAATCATGACTAGACCCTTTTTCACAACCTCTGGTTTTGGGTGCACTGTAAATTTTGACTTTACGAACCTGTAACTCCGGTGTTTGGTGGACGATTTCTAAATGCAAGGTACATGCATCTAAGTTTAGCATTGATAAATTTAGTTCTGAAGTCGGGGAGCAATGATATCTTATTACTTGGTTCCTATTTCCAGTCAAAAGGGGGTACTTTTTTCTGAGACACGCGGTAGTAGGTTCTGTTCTTGACATTTACGAAGAAACTGTAAGATAGTCAATACCCGCCATGCTTTATTTCCAAAGGGATGCCAGTCTCAAAACCATTTTAGTCTTAATTTGTCCCAACTTTTCCAAATTTGTAGCATACTAATCTAGTTTAATTGCCAAAAACAGACATATGATAGGGTAAGAATATTGTTCCAAAAAAATCTTGTGGCCTGCACAATGAGAAAGTACATTGACAACCATGATATCATCTACGGTAATCAAAAAATCCTCCCTTCACAACGCTAAGAACCAAAATTACAAACATTACTAGAATAAATTAAGAAGAAATGTATACTGTACATGATTGTATTTAAAATTGATCGATTAAGGAGGAGCTCTTTAAATAGGTAAACTAATCGAGAGAGACACCCCCCCCCCTCATAAAACACAAACTAAAGAAAGAACTTTACATTAAAAATAAAGATACAAGATAACATACCAATAATAACCAGATGAGCCTATGATGGGGTTTGTCAAGTTTGGTTCACATAACTAGTTAATTTTGAGAGTATGAATCAAGGAATTAAGTTTTCAATTTTGAACGAAAAACCGCAGTAGAGCTAGCAACGCGAATGAACAGTGGAAGAGTGTTCCAGAGTTTTGAACCAAAATACTGTACTGTTTGTAGACCGTACAAAGTGGTATTTTTAAGAGATTTCAATAGCTCACCTCTGGTAGCATGACGAGTCCCAGTCCTATGAACAGCTGCATTTGGCTGAAAGTAATCATGAAAGCAATACGGAGATACTTTATTGAAAGCTTTATAGACAAAGGTTAACCCTATTTTAACCGGGGGAGGGGGACGTTTTTCGCCCCCTGTCAGATTTTTTTAAATAGCTCCCAAACGATGCTACCTACAATGCTGAAACGTCTTGACTTTTCCTAAAATTTAGTTGGCCACCAGAAAATGAAAATTTCAAGACCTATTGTTCGACCACGTGACCACCACATGCCCATATTTGGAGAGTGGTCACAAAGAAATTCTTTAAAACCACTCTAATTTCTTTATTTGTTACTAAATCTCAACAATATATATACCATTCGATTTGTCAAAATCAGTGCTTTCATTTTATATATGATTTATTCATATTTGCTGACATCAGCACTTTATTATTTATATGACGTCATCAATCTTTATGACGTCATATTCCTAATGAAGGAGTAATTTTTGCATGCAAAACTGATGGAATTACCTCAAATATTGATGAAGGTACTTGATTTCATCAATAATATGCGAAATTAATCGTTTTAAATCATAATTATTGAGCTAACAATGTTGCATTGAATCAAATTTTCATTATTTAATTAGTTAATTTATTAGAAACCATAAATATCCGTACGAAACCATATGGAACTACAAATTAATGATATCAAGCAGGTATTTGGATGGTTTTTTGCTAATTTTATCTAGCTATTTGCTAATAATGGGCCCTTTTTTGCAAATAGCTCGATTTCCACAAAATTTGCATTGTTTTTGGTTGCCTAGCAACCAATCACGTGGCTACTGATTGATTGATGCTATTTTTAGATTCTCCTTTGTTCAATTATGACACAGTGCAAGTTTCATTGTCATAGCTGTTATACTTGCAGAGAAAAACGGGGGGGGGCCAAAAACGCCCCCCCCGGTAGAAAATCACTTTTTTTACCCGGTTAAAATAGGGTTAATACATTTGGGTGCAGAACATCCTGAAGTTTTAAAATTCTTAATGATAGGAAAATTGGTGACCTAGGAGAAGAGAAGGGTTCAAATTTGATGCTCCTGAGAATTTTCTTCTGAAGTTGACTTCATAGTACCACCCCCTGTGTAAATATGGGTGGACGTAAAAGATATTTACATATTCCATTTAAAATAAATCTTTATTTTTCTTTTAAAGATATTCAAAGATGCAAACGATGTCGAAAGAAAATGAAGAGAAATTGCAGAAAGAAGGAATTGATGTTGACGTCACAGCTTCGGCATCGCTTATTGGAACAGTTGATGCAGAAATAAGTGTTTCAGTTAAAAAGACGAAAGAAGACATTGCAAAATTTTCAAAGAGCGTTGAAGAGACTACCATTGTTACATTTGGTTCCAAGCCCCCTAAAGATGGTAAAAAAATATCTTTTGAATTCATGATGGCCATATGTAATTTTTCTTTTATCTAAGTGTTAGATGTTAAACAAATTTTAAAACAGGGAAGAAGACACTACCGAAGCTGTGTTAGGTACAGTGCAAAATTTATTATATTACATGGCTGGTGGACAAAAAAATGTTTGCAAAAAAATTATTGCAAAAAACCAACTTCCCTTCCCTTAAAAAATATGTCTGCCCCGTATTCATGAGCAACAAATTTTGTCTAGTACTCCTACCACCTATGAATTAGCTAAAGACCATAACAAAATCAATTCTTGCTCTTAACCCTATTTTGGTTGGGGGGCAAATTTGCCCCCTTAGATTTAATTGTTGTTATAACTCTGCGAGGAGAACAATTACCGCCTTGAAACTTTCTGACGTTTTGCTGCTACCTATAATGCAACGACTCAAGAAGTTTCATAAAATATTTTGCCAAATGAGGAGGATGGAGACAATTTTCCGGACCTGACTCTTTCAAAATCGCAAAATTATCAAACATTAATTTTAGCGAAAAAGTAGCAAAATTGCAATATTTTGCAAAAATATTGTGCAGGGTAGTGCTCTGTGATATAATCTATCATAATTTTCATGTTTGGATGGAAATTATGTACCAGATAATAAACTTTTATCGCATTTTTCCTGATTTTGACCGATTTTGCCACTTTTCTTGACCACACAAAGAAAAATGCTGACGCAAGCAATAATGACCGCCAATTTTCGGTTAACTTTTATACTTTCATAAAGTACATGCCTGGGGCTATTAGTACACCAAATTTGGTTGCTCTATCCATCTGCAGTGAAGAGTTAGGAAGGGGGGCTCCCCCCCCCCCCAACCGAAATAGGACGTGTCCGATAGCCCAGCCACTATATTATTATTATTATTATTATTATTATTATTTCTTTCTTTAAAGTAGGCTTAAAATACACTAGATAGCAAAAGTACTGCTAATTTAGGCCTACTATTTAGCAAACATACTGAAATAAATGGGGGAAAGAAAGTCCTATTTACAAAACCGTTAAAAAATTAGATTGAGCATGATAACATAGCTATGAATATCAAGTTAGATACCCAACCTGCGGAATGTATGTCTTGCATAGCCTACAGCTTCAGTTCTCGCCCTTCCAACATCTAATCAGGCTTTTTAAGATAGGAAGTGTGCTTGCTTGATTCACTGCATTTGGCAAAGTGGACCAAAGTCTGTTTCCAAGGAAGGATAAAGTCTCAATTGCAAAGCTCGTCGTACGCACTTTTGGAAGCTGTGAGTCGTTACCATGTCTTAGATTGTAGCCAATATTGCGCTCACTGAAAATATCCTTCATGAAAGGTGGATTAAGACCAGACTTTGCTATAGGCTTTAGGAGTCTTTGTAAACGAAAATGTCGACTTTGAACATGAATCTCATGCCCGGGAGGTCTACCTTGGAGAAAAACAACGGGGATGTGCCTGCCAAAAGAAAATTTTATGACCCTGTCCTGGAATAAATGTTTGAAAACATAATACCTGTCCTGGATAATACAAGTGTCTTTTGTAAGTTACCTTAATTTTGCATGTCAAATCTTACCTGTCCTTGGAAAAAAGCTTTGATGAACATACCTGTGCCGGAATAAATACACAAAAGGTATAACCATGTCCTGGAATTTTCACCGGAAAATGGGGCCCTTTTGGCAGGTACATCCCCGGGTACTCAATGTATTAAGTAGACCCCCCGGGATCTCATGATAAAATAATAATATTCTGAATTCATGATGATCTAAGGAATCGTTCCTTTGTCTAAATATTAGAGGCCCTTTACATGATAAATTTCAACCCGTGTTGAGTTTCAACACAGGTTGAGTCTTAGAGGCCCTTTACATGAGATTGAGTTGAACACGGGTTGAGTTTCAACTCGGTTGCATCGCGTTTATATTAAGGAAGCCGAGTTGATACTCAACACGGGTTCAACTCAACTCGGCAACTTAACCCGTGTCGAAATCTCAATTTGGGTTGAAATTCTCATGTAAACGTAAAAATTTTTCAACTTGGGGCGAGATTAAAATGCGAGCAAAGGAGATCGAATCTATTTCCGCAATCATTCAAATGAGTGGGCTTACATTCTTTCTTCTATTGTTTGCAACCATGTGACCTAATCTCAACCAGTGTTGAGATTTCATGTAAACGCAAGGCAAAATGAGCAATGCTGTTAAGACTCAACCTGTGTTGAAACTCAACACGAGTTGAAATTTATCATGTAAAGGGCATCTTAACAGCATTGCTCATTTTGCCTTGCGTTTACATCAAATCTCAACGCTGGTTGAGATTAGGTCACATGGTCGCAAACAATAGAAGAAAGAATGTGAGCCCACTCATTTGAATGATTGCGGAAATAGATTCGGTCTCCTTTGTTCGCATTTTAATCTCGCCCCGAGTTGAAAAATGTTTGCGTTTACATGAGAATTTCAACCCGTATTGAGATTTCAACACGGGTTAAGTTGCCGAGTTGAGTTGAACCCGTGTCGAGTTTCAACTCGGCTTCCTTCATATAAACGCGATGAAGGCTTACACCGTCAACCGAGTTGAAACTCAACCCGTGTTCAACTCAACCCGGGTTGAAATTTCTCATGTAAAGGTCCTCTTAGAGGTACAAACTAATTTTAAAACAGGGAAGAAAAAACTAGCGAAGTTGCATTAGGCAAATGATTATCGTCCTGTTTCATAACTCAGGTCAACAGGTCAACAGGTCAACAGGTCAACAGGTCAACAGGTCAACAGGTCAACAGGTCAAAGGTCACTTGCTGAAGGCAGGTCAACAGGTCAAAAAGTCACATGCAGAAGACAGGTCAATAGTTCAAGATCGATCATCTATCAAGAGCTGCCACATTTACAACCACAAAAACCAATGGTTTTCATATCAAAGTTTCTTTTACATATGACTTATGATTTGGCAAAGGATGAATTTGAAAAAAGGCAGAATTTTTAGAAAATTACTTTAATGATAATTATTAGGATCCCCTTTGTGTTAACAGGTAAACCTGAGACATGGATGGCGAGTGCGTTTAAAAATCCATACCCCGTCCATTACAAGTTGAGAAGCATCCTCGATGTATTTAAACCACAGTACTTCATAGATACGCCAGAGGTCAAATACAAAGAAATTAAAAAGGGACTTGAAAATTTTTTAAAGGTACGTATTTGAGTCAGTTTTGATAATGACATGCATAGTGGATTCTTCCAGGACTAGGGTGTCAGNAGATTAGGTCACATGGTTGCAAACAATAGAAGAAAGAATGTGAGCCCACTCATTTGGATGATTGCGGAAATAGATTCGATCTCCTTTGTTCGCATTCTAATCTCGCCCCGAGTTGAAAAATGTTTGCGTTTACATGACAATTTCAACCCGTATTGAGATTTCAACACGGGTTAAGTTGCCGAGTTGAGTTGAACCCGTGTTGAGTTTCAACTCGGCTTCCTTCATATAAACGCGATGAAGGCTTACACCCATGTTCTCAACTCAACCCGTGTTCAACTCAACCCGGGTTGAAATTTCTCATGTAAAGGTCCTCTTAGAGGTAAAAACGAATTTTAAACCAGGGAAGAAAAAACTAGCGAAGTTGCATTAGGCAAATGATTATCGTCCTGTTTCATAACTCAGGTCAACAGGTCAACAGTTCAACAGGTCAACAGGTCAAAGGTCACCGGCAGAAGACAGGTCAAAAGGTCAAGATAATCTATCAAGAGCTGCCACATTTACAACCACAAAAACCAATGGTTTTCATATCAAAGTTTCTTTTACATATGACTTATGATTTGGCAAAGGATGAATTTGAAAAAAGGCAGAATTTTTAGAAAATTACTTTAATGATAATTATTAGGATCCCCTTTGTGTTAACAGGTAAACCTGAGACATGGATGGCTAGTGCGTTTAAAAATCCATACCCCGTCCATTACAAGTTGAGAAGCATCCTCGATGTATTTAAACCACAGTACTTCATAGATACGCCAGAGGTCAAATACAAAGAAATTAAAAAGGGACTTGAAAATTTTTTAAAGGTACGTATTTGAGTCAGTTTTGATAATGACATGCATAGTGGATTCTTCCAGGACTAGGGTGTCAGAGGTGGTAATCGAACGGTGGCGGTAATCGGACGGCAGCAGTAATTGGGCGGCGACAGTAATCGGACGGCGGCAGTAATCGGGCGGTGGCAGTAATTGGGCGGCGACAAAAATCGGACTGAGTGTGTGATAGAAAATCTGTGTCAAATTAGATCTCACGAGAAAATATTCGTGAAGAAAAGCAATTTAAGTGGTTTACCTGTTGCGGGTATCGCAAACTTCAAGTTTCATCTAATTTGAGACTTAATCCTAGGTTTGCCAATATCAGTTCAATTCAGTTTTCATAGCTTCACCCTATTCCACCTGGCCTTCTTTAATTCACTGTTTTCCTCCCTATGATGCGCAGAGGAGCCTAGACGACAATGGCTCTTTAACAACATCAAATATTACACTAACAATTAATACACTTCAAAATACTGCATTGGGAATTATAACGGATACATTCTTGATCATATTCCAGGGATACTGCAAGCAGTACACAGAGCGACACCCTAATTTGAAGAATGTAGAATGCGAGGGACCACAAAAAGGCTGCGGAGGAGGTAGCATTTGCAGTGCCAACGCAATATGTGAAGACCTTAAATCTGGAAAAACACTCAATAAAGAAGCTCTGAAATATAAGTGTACATGCAAGAAAGGATACAAGGGAAATGGAAGGAGGTGTGAGCATAGTGAGTATATATATCAAAGGTTAAATAGATCATTTACATCAGAGTAACCTAACGTGGTTTAAAATGACCATGTAAATCATAGCTCACTTCATGCAAGTATGAAAAATCATTCAAGGGAGGTTGAACCAGATGTGATCGTAGTAAGTGTATATATGAAAGATTAAATAGATCAGTTACATCATAGTAACCTAACGTGGTTTAAAATGACCAAGTAAATCATAACTCATTTCATGTAAGTATGCAAAATCATTCAAGGGAGGTGGAACCAGATGTGATAGTAGTAAGTATATATATATCAAAGGTTAAATAGATCAGTTACATCAGAGTAACCTAACGTGGTTTAAAATGACCATGTAAATCATAACTCACTTCATGCAAGTATGAAAAATCATGACCAAAATCATGAAAAAATGAATTAGTTCCTCAATCGTGCGAACTGCGCGTGAACTAGAACAAGGATGTGGTCGCTGATTCGCACACTCTATTGGAGGAGAAACCTCTCTGAAATGAAATCAGTAGAGTCTGAACGCAGGCTACATTTTGTGGGCTCAAACTGTAAAGCCTGGTTTCCATATGATCGTAACAGTCGGCGACGCGTCGCTGAGGCAGGCTCAGGGACACATCAGGGACGGTTGCGTAAAATGGAAACATTTTCTGAACGATGTCTCCGACGTTGCCGATCAGACGGGGACAGTACGGGGACGCATCGGAAGAGTTGAAATGTGTCCAACTTTTTCAACCGTCGCAGACCAGTCGCCGTACAGTCTCACCATGTCCGTAAGGGACATGCTGAAACAAGAAGCTGAGAAATATCCTGAAAAGTGGCCTGCTTACAAACGATTACGTAATCAAGTAACAAGAGAGTTGCGTAATGCAATTAGGGACTATTATCATGGACTCATCGATGAAGATATAGGAAATCCAAAAAAAATGTGGAAAACCATCAACAAAGTATTAGACAAAAATGAAGATTCAGTGAAACTTTCGAGCGTGGAAGTAGACGGTAAATGTCTCACTCGAGAGCGTGACATTCTGAAGGCTTTAAACCAGCATTTCGTCTCAGTTGGTCCAAACTTGGCAAAGAA
>REGL01002172.1:0-11599 GCA_004194395.1 Aurelia aurita complex sp. Pacific
ATTCATCAGGCCAAATATCCGCAAACGAATCGGCGATAGCAGCAGCGGCCATTTTCACGTCCAATCACTGTGAAACCCTGTGGAGTTATTCGGGCAGAGTGAAAGAGACATAGAATCACTTGTAAATATAGTTCATAGATTTGTGATATAGGCATGCAATTCGGTATAGAAAAGTGTGATGTCATTATCATGAAGCGTGGAAAGATGGTCACCTGTGATGAAATTGTACTAGCCGATGGATAGAAGTTGAAAAGCGTCAACGAAGAAGGGAACAAGTACTTGGGTATAGTAGAACTAGATTTGATAAAGGAGAAGGACATGAAAGAGAGATTCACGAAGGAATACAAGCGAATGATTAAACTAATATTGAAGTCAAACTTGAACAGCAGGAATGCCATTTCAGCAATGAATGTTTGGGCAGTAGCTGTGATGAGATATGGTGCTTGGTTGGTGAAGTGGACGAAAGAGGAACTTGAGAGACTAGACAGGCAGACGGACACGGAAAATTATGACAATGAATGGAGTGTTGCATCCAAAAAGTGACGTCTATAGATTGTATGTTGCAAGACAGAGAGGTAGAAGGGGATTGCAAAGTGCATTAGAAACCATTCGGTCAGAGGAAAATAACCTCAAATGTTACGTTAAAAGTAGCCAAGAGCAATTATGAAAAGTGGTACATAATCAACAGGAAATGAGCAGTGACAACATTAAGCCATCAGAGTATAAAGATCAAATAAGAAGAGAAAGAGAAGTCAAATGGCATGAAAAAGTAATATATGGTCAGTTTTTCAGAGATACGGATGGGATAGTAGACAGGAAGAAATCATGGTTGTGGCTAAAAATGGAGAAGGGACAGAAGCATTGATTATGGCGGCACAAAAACAAGCAATACGTACGAATTATATCAAACATCATATCGACAAATCAAGAGATTCGCCGACTTGCAGAATGTGTGGTGAGAAGAGGGAAACAGTTAACCATATTACATGTGAATGTAGCAAATTAGCCCAGCAGGAATATAAGCGACGCCACGACAATGTAGCACGGGTAGTTTACTGGGAGATTTGCAAGAAGTATGACCTACCCAGGGCTGAACAGTGGTACAATCATAAGCTAGAAGGTGTTACTGAAAATGAAAGCATTAAGGTACTGTGGGACTTCAACATAAACACAGATTACGAAATCGAGCATAGGAGACCAGACATTGTCGTCGTGGTCAAATCAGAAAAAGAGTGCTTGATCATCGACATAGCCGTGCCATGAGATGCAAGGATAAAACAGAAGGAACAAGAGAAAATCGAGAAATATCAAGACCTGGAAAGAGAAATTGCAAGGTTATGGTACCTTCGAAAAGTAAGCGTCGTACCAGTGGTAGTTGTTGCATTGGGATGTGTAACAAAAGACGCAGAGCAGTACCTAGAGAGGATAGGGATAAAGATCTGGACTGAAGTGATACAGAAAACAGCGTAGTTAGGAAGTTCAAGAACATTGAGAAAGGTTCTCGAAACCAGAGGCTAGTTGTTCTAGCTTGCTTTCGGGAAGAAGTTACCAGGAACTTTTTCCTGAGAAAAAGATAACATAACAATGATAATAATAATAATAACAATTCTAATGATACTAGTTTTTGACTTTGTGTTGTTTACACATGGTCGTGGGGTGGAATCCTCTATCAGTGGCTAAAATAATTCTTAGCCTTTTTGCAAATCCTTGGAGGGTCATTGGGAATGGATGTTTTTCTCGGTGGTTCTTGGCTCCAACAACATGAGAGTAGGGCTTCCAGTCCCAGGGGTATCGATTGAATACGGAAAAGGAAGGGAAGGGGGAATTGAAAATCGAAAGGTTTTCCACTTTAGAGACGGTGTTTTTGTATTTTTTGATAACTTAGTCGTATTGTAAAATGTCGTTTCCTTTTGATTTTAATTCGTTTCTCTCCATTGTTATTTAAAGTAAAAAAGTATTCGTAAATCTTATTGTAATGTAAATTAGATATGTTAGGTTTTATATTGCTCGGCTGTCCCAGGTTTAGTAACGGACGAAGACTCTATAATCGAAACGTTTTTATCAAACAGCTGCGTTTTTCTGTTCTATTTTCTGTTTATTCAGCATGTGGTTTTAGTTTATTTATATATATATATAAATTTGTTGTATATATTTTGAGAAAGTTGATAAATTAGAAGTTCTGTTTGTTGTTACTTGGTTGTTACTTCTTGTTTTGATAAAAATTCTTCAAGGTGTTCAGTAAAAGCAGCATATATTGTTTCAACTCTAAAATTTCTGCCATCAAAATTGAGGGAATGATGTAGCTGTAATAAAAAAACATATATCCTTTTTGTCTAAAGGGGCGTTTCCGGCAATCAGATGGGTGTGGCCCGGAAACATTTTTTTGGTGGCGAGCCCCCGGACCCCCAATTCTTTGCTCTTGTATTAGAAACTTATTTTACCTCCCAGCCGCCCCTGTGATAAAGCATTATAAATCTACCTTACACTGTAAAACTAGAATTTAAATTCTAAAATACATCAGCTGGGACATCGTTCTGCTTACATGGCAGAATAGTGGCACCCTTGGAAAAAATTACAATTCCTTGTTTTGCAGTTCCAACAGAACAGAAGCAGAATACATACAGAGCTGCATGCGTTCATTGGTGAACGTAACAACTATTCTGAAAGTATCACAGTCTAAAAAGTTGAATTTCCGTTGCGTTAGGGGTAAAGTAGACGGCCGTTTCTTATCTCCTTTGCTACCTTTAGATACTCGTTTCTACGAAAATGTTTATCGAGTCTATTTTGATATGATGCTACTATCAATTAAAACAAGAGCATTAGAAGATATAGAAAAACATATCACTTACACGAGTGTCATTAGTGTCCTCTCTTGGTAAACTTGATTTGAGCAGTATTTCACATAACACTCAAAATATGTTGTAGCCTACGGAGAAAAAGAATGCGTTTACATTTCAATAGAGCTCTACAAACTATGATTTATCAACATAATAACTGATCAAAGATACTTGTTTAGATCCAACATAAGAATTGACAACGAAAAGGTATTCGAGGTGAAAGACAATATTATAATATGCATCATATTAAACCCATAAACGCAACAAAAACACCGAAATCAGTAGAAAGAAGACTGTTAACTCCTGTAAAAGATACAATAACCAAAATAAACCTGTAACAAGGGAAAAACTGTTAAATCCTATATAAGACAAAACCGAATTAATATTAAAACATGAAAGGAAAGAAATAAGTTAGTAACTCACTAGCAACTGCTGAAAAGATCTTGAATCTTATGCACAGGGTTTTGGTTATGTATGAATGTATGTATGTATTATGAATATTTTAAAAGGATATGTACATTTCAGCTTAATAAAAAACTGCTATCAACATGTGTCCTTTCAAATCTAAATAAAGAGAACATAAAGACATTAAATGAACAAGTAAATAAGTAGAGATACACTAACAATTCAATCCAAGCCTATAAAATGTCATGCGATGTAAAATTTACTTAAAAAATGAATTTACTTTGTTCTCAAAATCATCTGCACTTTCTTTTATATCTTTAGGGAGTGAGTTGTATAATCTTGCACCCATAAAGGAAAAGCCATCCTTAGCAAACTCTAGTTTAACTTTGGGAACGTGTAAAAGAATATTGCCGTTCCTTGTCCTCACTTTGTGTTCGTTGATCATGAAATAATCCTGAAAGTTTGTACATTCATTTCCATTTAGACACTTTCTCACCAGTAAAATAGCATGCTTATCGATTTCGTGCTTTAAGTCGACTGTCTTNAAGAATATTGCCGTTCCTTGTCCTCACTTTGTGTTCGTTGATCATGAAATAATCCTGAAAGTTTGTACATTCATTTCCATTTAGACACTTTCTCACCAGTAAAATAGCATGCTTATCGATTTCGTGCTTTAAGTCGACTGTCTTTGATTTCAACATAGAGGAGGCTCGTGCCTCTATCGATTTCAATTTCTTAAGCTGGGTCCTTGTCAGGTTCAACTGAACGATGCAGTTGTATACAAGGGCTGGAATGATGGCGCTCGTGTAGACGGCGTTTGCCGCTTTAAAGGTCATTAACGGCTTCAACTTGCGCAAGAGGCCAAGTTTAGATGACGCTTTCTTGTACTTCTGGTCAAAATTTGCAGCGAGGTTGAGGTGTTGATCCAGAATGGTACCAAGATATTTATATGACTGAGTAGAATTGATATTTGTACCATTGCAAAACAGGTTTAGATCTCTCGAATCGGGTGCAACAGTTGCTATACGTTTTGAAGTGCCAAGCAACATGCACTCTGTCTGATCCTTCTTTAGATTGGTGATGAGATCGTTACAAGAAAGGTACGTAGATATCTAAGCGAGGTCTTCGTTTAAGTTCGCTTCCATTTCATCAATGGACTTTGATGACAGGTAGATCACTGTGTCATCTGCACACTGAACGACATTACTGTGATGGAGGCAGTCTTTGTTCCCCGTGTTATTTAGACTTGGAAACTTGTATGTTGAAAAATCTGTTCAGGCAGAATGGTTACCCTGACCATGTTGTTAATGGGTGTGTTGAAAGGAAACTCTCTACTTGGTCATCGGACAAGGTTTTTGGTCCGAAGAAGTGTCCGGTTTACATTAGATTACCATATATCGGTGATTCATCTTACAGGTTTGAAGGAGAAATTCGAAAAGCTGATATGTTTTTTTTTTCCTTTTTATATCAATCTCTAAGAAAAAACTACAATACAAGAATATGAGGCCAATCATAGCAGGAAAAGACACATGGTCATCTAGTCCCCGCTATGAATGACTCTTACAACAAATATAAACAATAATCTAATTCAACTAACAAAAAACCCAATAGCACACCACACCACTCTACACCAAAAGACACTACACTATACAACGAGAAGACACTCCAGGTACAACGAGAAACCATGTAAAGCAGAGCGGCTCCTAGACTGAGGACATTCGTCTAAGTTTTGCTACATTGAATTTAAATTGATATTTACTGTCCTGTTATAGTCATTCAAATTATAGTCATTCCAAAAAAGGAGGCAGCCCCACTCTACATAGCCCCAAGTTGCACTTCACACAACGATACAACACAACAATCTCTCACATTACACTCCAGACGAAAAGGGATTGCTGCTAATGTTGGTATTTAGTCCAACCGCATAGACCCCTCAATTAATGACATGGTTGCTTCAAGGATTATTCTATTGTTGATTAAAGTGAACTGAGGGCTGCCGTAGAGAAGCAACTTAGACAATGCTTTTGAGTCCATATTTGTAAGATCGAGACCGGGGACTTCAGAAAGCTGACCAAGGAGATCACGACGCATCACACGAAACCGATGGCAGTGCAGGAGGAAATGTGCATTATCTTCGTTGCCCATACCACATACCACACAAGCACAGTGGGCTTTCGTCAAACGCTTGATACCTACGATGTCGCGAATACCATACATAGTTATTTTCAAAGGTCGTATTGTCGATAGTAGCTTCCTCTTAAACACAGCAAGAGAGCTGGAATTTTTTATATCCTCAGTCAGTAGATTCCATTCAAACAGTGTGTTATGAAATTACGTGTTTGTAAACCGAGCCGTTCTTCCAACATTTTGGTCATAATCCTGAGAGTTTCGAAGATTGTAAGGTATCCGGCGCTCACATGGAATTTTAGCAAACAAATAATCTGGAGAACGCGTCAATCTTAAATTATAAAATGGCACAGTCTTCTATACCGTCGCCTGCTATAGAGATCTTCCCAACCCAATTCATCGTATAAACGTTGCCTACTAGTACCTCTCCAAGTTCCAGTAACTGCTAGAGCCGCAGAGTACTGAGTCCGTTCAATTTTTTAGTTAAATCTAATTTCATATCAGGATCGTACTTGTGATAGATTATGTCACCATAGTCAAGATTAGGCCTTACATAAAGCTTGTAGACTTGATCAAGTACCTCCCTCGAGACATATCTAGAGATGTGACGAATGATACCAATACCACGCCTCGCTTTTATAATAGACTCTTTTATATGACTGTGGAAGTTTAGCTTTGAATCAAGAATAACTCCAAGGTGCTTATGCTCAGGCACATTTACTATCACATCATTTCCCAATTTCAATGAAGGATATTGTGGTCGTAGCCTTTGGTCGAAAAATAACCTCTTCCGTTTTTTCAGCATTAAACTGCATCTTCCATTGCCACGCCCATAATCGTGCCTTTTCTAAGTCCCTATTCAGCACCCCTGCAGTCACAGCTTCATTTGTTACAGTAGAAAAAAGGGATTTATAGTCAGCATCTTCACATCGCAATTTCAATTATCAACTAAGTAATTAATATAGACCAAAACACAGAGGACCCAAGACAGAACCTTGTGAAACACACTTTTTCATTTTCACTTTAAAATTGTTTATGCACGGTAGCCCCGTCAGTCAGTATGACACCAGCAGGGATAGCACTCCATGCGAGCTTTTGCCATTCAGTACAACGCGCTGCTTGCGATCAAATAGGAAGTTTTGAATGAGGGCGAGGAGATCACCAGTTTCAAATACATTCCATTTTATACAATAAACCATCATGCCAAACTCTGTCATATGCCTTCGAAAGATCTAAGTAGACTGCCCGAGTCTCCTTGCTTGGAGTTTCCCCAAAAGCACTATAGATCTTATGGGTTATTAATAACAACTGATTAACCGTTGAATCCCCAGGGCAAAAGCCTGATTGATTTACAGTTAAGAGACCATTTTCAAAAAGAAGAATAGATATTGTGCCAAATATTAATTTCTCGAATATCTTTCCAAANAGTTTCAAAAAGAATAATAGATTATGGGCCAAATATTAATTTCTCGAATATCTTTCCAAATATCGGCAAGAGTGAGATTGGTCTATAGTTCTTCTTGCTTTGCCTGCTTCCCTTTTTATGGATTGGAATCACGTTTGCCTTCTTCCAAATAGAGGGATATTTACCAGTAGCTAGACATTTTTCAAAAATTAGACACATTGGTTAAACAATTAAATGATCACAGATTTTTATCCTTGAGATAGAGATCTCGTATCATTGAGATAGAGATCTCGGAGAGCTGATTTGTTACAGTACCGTTGATTCTAGGGTCATTTTCGGGTCTCTTCGTATGTTGCCTCAAGTCCAAAAGGATACGTGCCATTAACGTGAGTAATGTTGTGTATCAATTTACATACGAGTGCGATGCTCGCTACGCAGGTAGGACATCCCAACTTGTTGGCAGGATAAGACGACATGTGCCCCTAGCAATAAGGAAAGGCGCAACGGTCGGTATCAACCAAAACGAAAATGTAAAGCTGGTCCGGCTAAACAAGAAAGTGATTCTGCCACTGGTACTCACTTACTGAGCAGTAATGACTGTGGTAACAGCTATAGCGAGAATTGTTTCCGAATTTTGGGAAGTGCAAGGTCTGCCTTCCACCTCAAGGTTCTAGAAGCGGTGTTTACTAAACTTCAGGATCCCTCCCTCTGCCGACAGAAGGAGTTTGTTTTCACGTTGCAATTGTTCTAATTTGCGCCAAAGGCTTAGATCTTTGGCGGTTGTCTATTGAGTTTAGCCAACAAGTGGCTTAGGTGCTATTGACATGTGATTTTCGGCTTGTTTGTTCGTCTCCTATAAAAGAGGCCTGTTTTCTTGGTAATTTGTTCTTCGCACGAACCAAACTGATGAGAGTGCGACGAAACTAGTTTTGGTGATTTCACGTTGATCTTTTCAGCAGTTACTGGTGAGTTACTAACTTATTTCTTTTCTTTCAGGTTTTAAGATTGATTCGGCTTTGTCTCACAGAATTTAACAGTTTTACTCTTGCTACAGGTTTATTTTAGTTATTGTTTCTTTTACAGGATTTAACAGTCTTCTTTCTTCTGATTTCGGTCTTTTCGTTGCGTTTATGGGATTAATATGATGAGTTCGTTATTTAAGGCTATTTTAAAATCTGTACCACGAATCATTTGTTTAAAAATAATATTCTTTGTTATGACAGGTCAGCTGCATTAGGGTGAATTTCGATATCTATAGAACTCATTCAGCTTAAAATATCCGCATGTCAATGTTGATATGGTTTTGGGTAAAACTGTGTCGAATTTAAGTATTTGACTCGTAAAGTTGTATGCTGAATCAGCAAAATATGAGGAAAAAGATTGAAAAGCCATCATATATATCCTTGTCTCTATAAGCACTCTCTCTTTTAAGCCCCCCCCCCTCTGGACTGTACTAAACTAAATAGCCCCACCTCCCGCGCGGCTTAATAGAGCCTTTACGGTAATCTGGCTCCAACTGTGCCGGGTGACCCAGAAAAAAGTGACACAACGCAATCTTTTATGGAAAAAATGTATGTGGCAAATTTTCAAAGTTCTTCTGTCGCTAAAAGACTAGCCTTATGAGCATTTTTCGCAATTTTTTTGCGCACAGGGAAGTTCCCGAATTAAGAATTTTGAGGAAAAGGGCAAGCTTGAAATTCTCAAAAAGTCGTCAAAAACGGGGATCAATTTGAAGCCATTTCAGATCTTCAAAACAACGAGGAGCGTGTTTCATTCAGCCTGAGAATATATTCAAGTACCTAGGGACTATGAACTTGCCCTGAAGACTTACGACTGGGTTAACTATTCCCATGTTGCAATGAAACACGCTCCGCATTGTTTTGAAGATTTGAAATGGCTGTAAATCGATACCCTGTTTTTGACGACTTATTGAGGATTTCAGGCATGCCCTTTTCCTCAAAATCCTTAATTTTGGAAATTTACCGGGCCGTAAGAATTTGCGAAAAATACTCATAGCATAGGCTAGTCTTTTAGCGACAGAAAAACGTTTGAAGCATTTCAATCGGCCACTTACTTAATTTTCTGTAACAGATTGCGTTGGGTCACTTTTTTCTGGGTCACCCGGTACAAATCCACAATCTTAGACAAAATTCGTCGGGACAGATGAGTTTTGTGAACTAAAATACCGTTCTTTCCTGCAAATTATTACCTTTCATATTTCATATATTTTCCATAATTCATGCTTTTAAGGAGGGTTGCCCTTCAGCAGAAGCTTTTTTTCAAGGAGCCCTCCAATAAAAACCTAATTACAATATACGGTTAAAATACCAAATCACTATCAAACCATAACTTTAAAAGCCCATCTATAATTATACCATATTTACAATAGAAAGAGAAATTAACCCTTTATTGATTTTTAAAACCATTCAGGGAGGATGCCGTCTAAGATTCAGCTGGGAGGCTATTCCATAGTTTAGTTCCCCGGAAAGAAAAGCATTTTTGCCCATTTGTTGACTTTTTCTTTGGCAACCTTAAATCAGTTTCAGTGTTCCTGAGACTGCGGGAGGAACTTGTTGAGTTTTTGATAAAAAGGTTACACAGGTATTGTGGAGTCAAATCACTGAGCGACTTGAAGACCATCGTTTTAGACTCAACGTCAATAAGTTCTTCGATGGTCTTCCAGCCCAACTCCTCAATAAGTTGTCTGCTTGGAGTATCAAAGCTGCTATTTGTTATGATTCTAGCAGCACAATTTTGAAGCTTTTGCAACTGGTTTATATCTGTAGAAGCAGCACAACCCCAAACAGAACAAAAATATCGAAAATGGGGCTCAACAATGCCTGTGTAAAGAGTTTCCAAGCCTCCTTAGGTAGAAAAGATTTTCCACGTCTTAAAAAGCCGATTGCCCTGGAGACTTTGGTAGAAACTGCCTTAATTTTCTCCTTCCAGTCCAAAGAGCAATCGATTTGTATTTTCACTGCTAAAAACCCCCGTCCCCCATTGCTATGTTGATTTGATTGAAGAACATATAGCTGTGAATTCATCTGCAACATTTTCATCATATTCCAACATAGCATTGGGGGGGGGGGTCCTTAACTCGACTTGCTTCCTGAAAGCAAAGTGTCTCAACACTTTTGTCTAAACTTCGACTTAGCGACCATTGTCTTGCAATTGACACGGGCCGTAGGCTAGAGAAGATCGGGTCTGCCACATTTGTAATGAGGAACTAACTGAAGATGAAAACACTTTCTACTTAAATGTGAACACTATTCTGTGGTTAGAGATGCATTTCTCAATCAAGTTTTGATAGCTATCCAAGTACGAAACAATTTACCGCTGATGATTTGCTCCAATTCATGTTCTTATGTGAGGGTCAAGAAACAATCGACAATCTGCTCAAATTTATTGGACAAATCACTGATATCCGAGAAAAATCAGTACACTTTTTAAATATCCTCAAAGTTAAGATTCCCATGATACCACCTCTTCTAGAAAATGGGATGTTTGTAACGGATTTTACTGAAAAGCCACAGATCTTTAATAACTATTTCATACTCCAATGCAAGACCATTGACACAGGTAGTGAAATTCCACAAGATATTCTAGTAACTACGACTCTTGATAAGTGGTTTTTTCATCTCCGAGGAGAAGACACTAAATATCATAAGAACCCCTTAATCCCAATAAAGCACATCGTTGGGATGAAATATCTGTGAGGATGATAAAATTGAGCGATGTTGCATTGGTTCTGCCACTCAAGATAATTTTCGTAAATTGTTTGAGGCGTGGTTTATTTCCCGAAATATGGAAATGTGCAAATGTAGTGCCGGTTCATAAGAAAAATGAGAAAAATGTGCAGGGGAATTACCGTCCTATTTCTCTTTTACCAATTTTTGGGAAAATGCTTGAACAACTCACATATGATTCTCTTTACTCACATCTTGTATCACATGAACTACTCAACCCAAATCAATCAGGTTTTCGCAAGGGAGACTCAACAATCAACCAGTTACTCTCAGTAACACATACGATATTGAAAGCTTTCGACTGTAATCCTCCTCTTGATGTTCGCTCAGTGTATCTAGACATTTCTAAGGCATTTGATAGGGTATCGCACGACGGTCTAATTTATAAACTAAAACGATGTGGTGTCTCAGGAAAACTTCTTTCTTTAATCCAAAGTTTTCTCAAGGATCGAAAGCAGAGGACTGTATTGAATGGACAGAGTTCAAATTGGGGATATATTTCGGCAGGGGTTCCCCAGGGCTCAATTCTAGGACCTTTGTTTTTCCTTGTGTACATAAATGATCTAGCTGTAGGCTTGAAGTGCAATGTTAAATTATTTGCTGATGATACATCATTGTTCACAGTGGCAGAAGATTCAAATACAGCAGCCAGTGATATGAACCATGACTTGGACTTCATAAGTCAGTGGGCACACGCTTAGAGAATGTCATTTAAGGTAACTCTGCTTTCCGCTCTAGTGCACAGCGAGATGCCGTTTCGCAAAACCACTCTCCTCAGAAAACAGTTAATTTCTCCAATATTATTCGGCCTATGGAAAAGCGGTAAAAAGGATGTTGTTCTGTATAATCTGGGCAATCGAGAGATGTATAAATCGCAATGTTTCCGTCAACCCTGGTTTCGCAAATCCAAGTTCAAATCTTTTTGCTGATTTCAGAAAAGTGGATTTATCACCAAAACTTCTCGAAAAATGTTCGATTTTTTTCGTTCCATCTTTAGCTAGGTTGTTGATCTACAACTTTGCCAAATCCTGACCCGCTAAAACAAGCTGTTGAATTGAAATTTTCAAAGAAGAAAATTG
>REGL01002172.1:29962-48315 GCA_004194395.1 Aurelia aurita complex sp. Pacific
TTCAAATACTGAGCATTCTCCGTTGTTCTTAGCTAAGTTGCTTTTAAGGTCATCACGAAACTTTACAGGATCAAACTTGCTGTAGTCTCGGTATGTGACAATTCTTGGACCATTTTTAACAAAACCACCCTTCAACACTGTTAGTATCATTAAATGAAAATCTCACAATCCCACCTCTATTGTCGTAGTATTTTGAAAACAAGAGGTTTTATTCTTTCGGAACATATCAATCGAAGAAGGATTATCAGCAGATTTATAACAAGTAGGACTTTTTATTAAGTTTCTCAATCCATAGACATCCATGAAATTGCCAAATTCACAATTCGTTGCTTCCGAATTTAAATCTCCAACAATGACAAAGTTTTCGTATCGAGGAGAAAGTTGATCCAGCACTTTTCCCATCTCTTCAAAGAAATGCTTTTCACATTGAGAAGGAGGACGGTAGGCACTGATCAGTGCCCATTTTTTTTTTGCCCACATTAATTTCAGTTAGTAAACATTCAATTGAATTGGCAACATTTACCTGTTTTATTTATTTCGCTGGAACTTTATCTCTGATATACACCAGGATCCCTCCACCATTTGAATTTCTATCATAACGGAAAGGCTGTTTAAAACCATCAATTAAGGACTGACTTGTGGGGAAGGATTCTTCTAATTTAGTTTCCGAAATTACCAAGATATCAACATTTTTAGCAGCCAGAAATTTAAGATCCTCTATTTTATTTCGGATTGAGTTTATATTCAGATGTGCCACAATTAGGCCTCTTTTATTCTTATGCCTAATAGTTGATAGTTTGGAAGAAGGATTCATTTCTTCAGTATCGGGATTAACAATTTCATTGGAATCTTGATTTTCTAAAATAGAAGAAATGTACTTAGCTTTGTGTCTATTATATCAAGTCCAATCATCACATCAATGCGCTTTAAGATATATTGTGAAGTTATTGGCAAGAAGGACCGTGCCCATCCTGTTCAGGTATAATGAACTTCCATTCAGATTTTTTGTTTTTTCGATGTCTTCGTGCTCAATGAAATCTAGATCGTTTGTTTCGCACAGGGTCTTTACTTCTTCATTCACAGCTTTAGCTTTCTCATTTAAAGTTGAGTCGTCACCTCGACATATGATAGCTGACACAACAATTTCTTTTTCTCCGTTTCTTAAATCGACTGCCAAGTCATGAATTTATCAAGGGAACAAAGGACTAAAAGTGTTTGGCTTTCAAATCGCAAGTACTGCACGCTTTGAAAAAGAGTGCAAGCAGTCATAAAGTTTCTTATTAGTATATAAAGAGTAAGAATAGCAGGTGTGGTGACACGTCGATAGCAAGTTCTCAAACGTGGTATTGAGCAATTGAGCAATGACTTCTGAGCGAGATAATTTAGGCCAACTCCAGAGCCAAGATGAAGGGCTTATCGAAACTTCACACGCTGGAGAAAGTCAAACCACAGAGAGCACGAATCTTTCAAATGCAGAGTCCATGAGTCTAATGTGCAACTATTTTGACAAGAAATTCTTATCACTAAAAAGAGAGCCTTCAACGGACGCTGCAGAAATCGCCCACAGGAAGTTGAAAGTTGAAGAGAATCGCGAATTCAAATACAATTCCAATAAAATGTAGTATGAATTCAACCAATCCATTTGTGACAAAGCTGATAGAGCTCTCAAATTGCTGGAGGACCGGTCAATAAAAAAGGCCAAGAAGAAAATTGAACAATTAAAAGAGGAGCTCGAAAAGAGAAACAAAAATGATCCGGATTGCAGACAAGTCGCCAGCGGGATGGGCAACAGTCGACGAATACATGCCAGATGATCTTGCCAGCGATAGTGTAGACGAGAAGCGACTGCGAGAAGCCAAAAAAAGAGCCTTGGCAAAGACGAAAACAAACAGAAACCAGTATTCCACAGGCAGAAAACTCCCAGCAAGTGCCACTTTTTCCAGACCTCCGCCATTTCAGCCCTTTCAAAGTGTCCAGCACTTCCCAAATACTCAGCCCTTTCCTGCCCAAATCCCAACGAGGCCAGCTTTCTCAAAGCAAAGCCCCCAATTTGGAAGGTTGCCAAAGCCAACCGACATTTGCCTTTCGTGTGGAGCAGCGGGTCACTGGCGCAGAAACTGCCCAAATGCAACCACCCCTCAGACCTTTGGTTGCAGCCAAGACAGCCTGCCTAAACCCATATAAGTTAAATTATACATTTATTCCTCTTTTTCGAGTTGTTTTGTAAGTAACCGTGAGATAAACTCAGAACATGCATCTGATAGTGCCCTAGATAATTGTGTTAAACGAAATTTAAAGCGTAGTATTCAATTTTTGGAGATCTATTAATGCAAATGAAAAAGTTTGCAATATTATTGAAAATGGTTACAAAATTCCTTACAAAATTCGATTTATGTTTTCAAAATCAAATAACGTTAAAACCAGTTTGGGTACCTAGGACCCAAAACAAAGAAGCAGACCAAATCTCCAGATTAATTGATATTAGTGATTGGGAAATAACATCCACATTTTTTAATTATTTGAATTCACTCCGGGGGCCTTCGACAGTAGACAGATTCGCCAACTCTCAAAACAAGAAACTTCAGAGATTTAATTCAAAATATTCCTGCCCAGGCACCGAAGCAGTTGATGCACTCTCCCAGAAATGGGAAGGTGAAAATAATCTACTGATACCCCCTATCAACTTAATTCCAGCGGTGATTCAATACATAAGGGGGCATAAGGTTACAGGTGTTTTAGTTGTGCCCTTTTGGGAGTCAGCGACATTTTGGCCTTTGATATGCAAACAAAAGGTCAGTTTTATTATTTTGTCAAGGATTTCTCGATTTTTGACGATTTAGACTCCTTCATTGTACCTGGTCATTGCCCATTAAATTTGGTGGGTTTTAACAATTTTCGAGGAGCTCTGATAGCTATGCAGATTATTTCATGAAGAAAAGAAAAGGAAGCTTCAGAAGCTAGGTACGCTGCAAGGCAGGCGCTNAAGAACATTTTTTTTGTTCCTTTTTGACTCTTTATTTCTTTGATTCTCCCTTGCTGTGTTTCCATTCTTTGACACTTGCACGTTGCTGGTTTTTGTACTGCAACTTTGAGCCTGGTTTTCGAGTGTTTCCGAATGGCTCGACTCGTCATCACTTGAGAGAACAGAAGAACGATTTTGCCAAACAGAACTGGTTTTGTTTGCAGACTTTGCACTGTCCCTTGATACTTGAGAAGTTGTGTCTTTGGATTTTTTACCTTTGCCCCTGGGCTTTTGGGATGCCTTGTCATCATGTACCTGTTCGGTTCGGTTCTATCTTCCTAATGCATGTCAAACTTTTCATGATAGTTGCCAACTAAGATTTTACGGACAGAGAACACCTTCGAAGACCAATTTATACCAGTTAAAAGTTTAAATTCACTCTCTTTAAAAGTAAAAATACTGACCGTCGATGTTGTTTACATTCTCTTACGCTGCAAGTGTGGCCGTTTTCATCAACTTTTAAGTGAAAATCAGATTGATAACTCTTTTCCCGTGGCATTGGGCATAAAAGCCAGAATGAAGATAAATTTTAGTTACAGTTATAACGAGTTTTTTCACGAACGGTGACAGTGAGTATCGACAGAGCATCGATACTGTTGTTGGCCTCGGTTTCAAAATCATGACTTTGTCACAACAGCGCATTTCAAGGTGGTTTACGTGAATTCTGCACGATCAGGACAATTTTCCAAGTGGCCAATTCAGCCCCCTCTCTAAAATCACCATTCCTTTGTTTATGAAGACGAAAATCACCAAGCAGGTAGCAGTGCTTATGATCTATCATTTTTCACAAACATAATTCTAAAAATAGATATGACGTCAAAAATTATTCCAGACCAACTGGCAGGGGTGGAGGAAAAAAAATGAGAAAATCACCTTCTTTTAAATCTTTATAATTTTCTAAGATTGATTCATGAAACCAAATTATGTCAATCAAAGCATTGTAAGAAGGTGAAAATATGCCTATAAAGTGGAAAATTTGATTTTAACTAAACGGCGGACAGAGAGATCAAAAATCTTGTTATTCTGAAAAATGACAAATGCAGCCATAGTAGAGAATTTCTCTATACACGACAATAATGAAAACTAGTTCAATGATAAATGACCATTGCATACTTCATTTTTCTTATTGTAAATTTTGTTTTGATCATTGCAAAAATGCTGATAATAGCTTTTTCCCCAGTCGGAAGCAAATGAGTTGGAGGGAAGGAGGAAGGGGGAAAAAGGAGGGAAAAGGGGGCTGAGGATAGTAATGTTGTGTAATTTTGATAACATCTTGACAAACTAAAAGCTTTCAAGTCAAAAAATTCTCACTCTAAAACAGATTCTCAAGATATGCATGATAACTGATCGTTATTTGTACTATGTGAGGATTCCCCCAGGGAATCTTATACCGTTTAGGACCAATGGTGAACAAAATTCCAATAAAATTATGCAAATTATGTGGAAACAACCCTATTGATCAGCTTTAATCTATTTGTTGCTGCTCTAAAACTTCTAATACTCAAAATACATTCACAAATAGGTGAAAGGATGACAACACGGCTAAATAATCCAGTGAAATACTTACGATACTAAAGAAGCATCGCATAACTCTTGAAAGTTGCAAATAAATCGAAAATAATTCGAGTTTGGAGAGAGGGGCGAGCGAGCTGCACAAGCTGTACACTTACCACTGTAGGAGAAAAGATTCCAGGGATTTCCCTGTTGCCAAAGCTGTCAGAATGAGCTGCGCTCTTCTCAGTCCCTTTCTCCAAATTGCGAAATGGTCTATTTACATCAAAATCTAAATCATGGACAGAGCTAGCATGCGTGCAGACCCATTTTCCACGCAGGATACAATCAGTTGCAAAAATTGTTGAGCCATTCTAAAAAATATGGTTTTTTGGCACTGTCCCCCCCGTCCCCCCTTTGCAATGTTGAAATCAGTCGGAAAAGTTGTAAATCGTTAGTTGCCAACAGAAAAGTCGCGTTTGTTTCCGATCAACATTGCAACGGGGGGAGGGGGGGGGCAAAAAACCTTATTTTTTGTCAATGGCTCAACAATTTTGCAACTGAATGTCTGAAAATGGTCAAAGATTAAATGCGTGTAACTCACATGCGCATTAGAATTTTGTAACCCTTTTTGGAGATCAACTAGAGTTTGGTTGGATCCAGGCATGTGTGCTGTTTTGACTTGCTTTTGGGCAGCAATAAAGCCTTTGGAGACTTATAAAAAGTGAATGATTTTTCTTAAAATCGAGGTATTTTGTCGTTCATTTTAAAAAAGGGGCGTGGCACTATCTAATTGACGCAAAATAGGCAATGTCATTCATAGATTCTCTGAACACCCCAAGCCAGCGCATGATGTCGAGAAAAGGGCATGTTATGAGAGTGTTCCCAATTTACAACGATTTTATCTTCAATTTAAGTCCCCTTGTTATTCTCAATGCAAAATTCACTACCAAGAAGACGTACCGTCGTATATTCTTACATCCAAGAAATGAAGCCTCAAAATGTAGTGAATGGATCAGGAAACTTTTCCATGATGTTTTTTACTTGGAAGAGAAGAAATGCTCTGCATTTGACGGTCTATTTCTCAATTTTCAAAGGAACAGTAAACAAAAGTAAAGAGGGGGAGAAATGAACAGGAAAAAGTGCGGCATTGAATTGAGACACATTCCAACTCTAAGATCTTTTATCCAAAGATCATGCGATTCATACGAGAAAAATCAACTGAATTTCCTTTCACTATCTCTTTAAAATTTCTTTTGAGATGAACTTGTTGATATCTAAAGCGCGAGATTTGAACGCTCGAATCAAATTCGTTGACACCACCTTCAAAATGGCAGTACATCGTCTTGTTTATCTTATGACTTGGGCCCCCTTCCGTCTTCTAATAGCTCTAAACGCCCAGTCTGGACAGGGTTGATTTAAAGACCCATTGTCAACCATGATCCTTTGTGCGAAGAATGAGAAGCAAGACAAAGAGAATTTCGGCCAAAAGCGACTTTTAGATAACACGAAATTATTGATTGCAAAATTGAATGCATACGGCTTCAGTAGATCTGCATTGCAGTTCACCCATAGCTATCTCGTCGACAGGAAACAAAGGGTAAAGGTCAATGGTTCATTCAGCACGTGGAAAAAGACCACCCTAGGTGTACCGCAAGGTTCTGTCCTAGGCCCCCTTTTGTTCAACATCTAACTGAATGACTTATTCCTGTTCCTAGCGGAGACCGAAATATGTAACTATGCAGACGATACAACGATTAATGCGTATGGTCCAAGAATCGATAATGTAATTGCGCATTTAGAAAATGATGGCCTTGAGTTAACTGAGTGGTTTCCGAACAATCTCATGAAGCTAAATGAGGATAAATGCCATTTAATGATTTTCGGTGCAAAAGACAATGAAGTATCCATCAAAATAGGAGGCGCTTGTTTATAAAATTTGATCGATCTCTTTCCTTCAAACAACATGTCAAATCTCTATGTAAGAAAGCCAGCCAAAACTTCATGCTCTTAACCGAATATCCTGTTACATGGACACAGAAAAACTGCAGCAACTAATGCGTGCTTTCATATTATCCCATTTTAGCTATTGTCCACTTGTTTGGATGTTCTGCGATAGAACCTTGAATCAAAGAATAAATCACGTTCACGAAAGGGCTTTGCGCATTGCACAGAAATATTACGAACATGATTTTGGTTTTCTCATGGAGCAAACAAATTCAGTGCCCATCCATATAAGAAACCTACAGTTGCTTATGAATGAGATTTTTAAAACAAAATTAGATCTAAGTCCAACTTTTATGAAGGATATTTTCACGCAGCGGAACACTTGCTACGACTTGAGGCATGGGACCGACGCACTGCTTCCGAAAGTACGCACTACGTCCTTTGGAATCGAGTCTGTAGCTTTCCTTGGAAATAGGATGTGGCAGCTGCTACCACACGAGATAAAAGACTCCAGCACCATTCAAATTTTCAAAAAGCAAATAAGGTGCTGGAATGGTGATAAATGCAACTGTAGGCTTTGCAAAACATATGTACAACAGGTTGGGTTCATAACAGGATAGTTAGTGAAATTATTGTAATTATATATATACATATTATTTTTAGATTAGATTGTAAATTTTGTAAATAAGTAGGACTTAATTAGCTGTAATTTTAGCTATGGTTTTGTTTCAGCCTACTTTGTAAATAAATTAATGGTGATGATGATGATGATGATGATGATGATGATGATGAAGCTTAAAGAGAGGAAGCTGGGGCCCTCATTGCATTATTATAATTATCATTATTATCATAATCATTGTCAAATTACAAAAATCTAATGACGTTATTATCAATATGATTTTAAACTTTATTGTCAAAAAAGTGAGCCATTAACCAAGGGGGTGCTCTTCCTCCATTAGTTTACCTATTGAGAGAGCTCATTCTTTAAGAAATCACTTTCGTGCAAATTCCCCTTTGAAGTTGAAATCTTGGTCAATATTTTCTGGTTGTAATTTGTCTTTTGATGATAGTGAAGTTGCGGTGTCTCTATGAAAAGTGTAGGTTTTAGGGTTGTTGTGTATTTCCATGCTCCCTTTGCCGTTGTTTTGTAACATTGTAACTGCTTGCTATTGTAAATTTTGTGACAATATAAAAACAAGAAAAAATTGCGGTTTTTAGCGCCACGCGCTGGGATCACAGAAGTAGCTGAGCGCTATTCGAGTCAGCGACCACTTGTCACGACCCTCAAGTGGTGGGGCTCTACCGGGTATCAAAACCTGTCCGCCTGACTGTTTGGCTGCAAAATCAAAGGATTACGTCATTGAATGCGCCACAAAACCTTCAATGAACTGCACTGAATTAAGTTAAACTTATGAGTTGAGAACTTGCAGACAATCCCGACACTATGGTTTGCGTTTAGCTATAAGAACTTTTCCACCTTAAAGATTATTTTCATTAATCCTGGCTGCATGGTTAATGAATTCTAAATTAGCCTTGTACGCACGCAATTCCTAATCTGGCTATTGCCAAAATTGAGATTAGAATAACTGTGGTCAACACTAGAATAGATTTCTTGAGTTCCTAAAAGTGAGTGAAGGTTTAGTATGTAAGTCTTGGTTTGCGATTGGTCTTTGAATTGCTGTGTTTCTGCTAAGATATGGTTGATTCGAAGGATTGTAAGAATAGAATAGTGGAATGTTGCGGTATTTTTAAATGAATCCAATGCCAAGGTAAGAGAAATCAAAAGAATGAATGAATCAATTAAGTGAATGACCTCTTACTAACTATCTACGTGAAAGCATGAAGAAGAAATCAAGTTGCGCTCGTTCAGAAAACGACTCCTTTGCTTCAGATAATCAGCAACATTTTTCATTGTCAGCGATGCGATGAGGCAAACCAGGATGGTTTTCACTGCCTGCTTGTTTGCAATATCTATCGAATTAACCCACAGTCCTCTGTTCAGTCCTAAATTCAAGTGTGATATGTTATCATTTGTGAGACACATGGGGTTTATACTGGGTAAATTAAAAAAAAGAATTCCCGTTCGGAAGGCCACTGCTCCCTGAATACAGGGGTAATAATATTGAAAACTGTCTATTTTTATTGCCAAAATGTTCAATTAGGCTCAGTAATTTACCCGGCTTTAATCGGCCTTTTCTTCTCGTGGATATGGGAAATATTGTTCACAAAGCCCCTTCAAAACACTTGCACAAACAAATGAAAACAATGGGCACATTTTTCTTGGTTTTCCTTCCTAAAATGATGACATTTCAATGTTGGCTTACTCATGTATTTTTTTTTTAATTCTCTTGGGAGAATGGAGTCCCCGTGAATAGCTTAGGGAGACTTTTTCATCCTCCCTAGAGGATAGCACGCACAGAAGGAGACCCGTGTAAAGCAGAATTGTCAGGAATTGTTTTCGTGATTTTGCGCATAGTTTTTAAGGTTCCTTGAAGAGGCCTTCTCGAGAAAATCCCTCATAATTTAAGAACAGAGTGACCGATATCAATAAGGTACATTTTAAAATGGATTTCAACATGTCAACCATTAAATTATATATTTGCCAATATCACAGTTTTGATATCAAGGGAGCTGTGACCTTTCAAGTCGGGATTGTTTTTATTGACTCACCCGGTTGAGTCCCTAAAGTTGTGGTTGAATTTGTGGAGGGTCAATTTACTAAGACCAACCTTCAGTGGTGTGAAAGGAAATAACTTATTTGGGTCAAGAATCCAGAAGATAGGATTAGCGATGGGATTGATTGAGGACAGCCGTTTAGTGTTAAAGACGGGAGCAGAAGGTGAGAGTCTTAGCTCTGGATAAAAATTGCTCCATTCAGGTAGGCATTGGGGGTAGAAACTAGATTCGTACTTTACTGCTCTTGTCCTTATTTGCCCAGTCACATCCTAATTGCGAAGAGAGTATTGCAATTGTTGAAGTGATTGTATTGGATACATAGTATATTGGGAATAAGATTGTTCATGATCTTCTAGAATAAAGTAAGGAGTCCACTCCACCTTCGCACATTAAATGATTCCCAGCCGAGCTCTTCATACAGCTTCTCGCGTAATTTCCTCCTCCATGTACCCATTATACTGCGAGCAGCAGAATATTGGAGGGATTGCAACGATAAGTCTTTTGTTTTTAGTAACCTCGTTTTGAGGATAGATTCATTGTTGATAAAGAGAGCAGAAGTGCAGAGCGAGAGAGGGAGTCGACGATTTAAGAGGAGAAGATGAGACGGAAGAAGTGAAACTGGTACGAATCATCATGTAAAGTAGCAGGGGGGAAGGCACTTGTAAATAGCTTCTTTGTATATAGTTATGATTATTTAATGCTGTCGTTTGTTTTTCGTTATATATTTACCGATTACTCGAACGAACCCAAAAGAAGAATGTATATGTATCACGGGCCTAAGTCGAAGCCAAGTCGAAGAAAAGAGGTCGTGACAGGATTCTAGATTTTACATCAAATTTGGTAACATAACGTTGCAACTGAATTTACACACTTTGGCTGGAGTATGATAGCTATCATCACTGTAGTCCACAAGAGGTCTCACATAGAGTGTGTAAAATAGACCTTTTCAAAGAGGTCTGGGACGGTGCGCTAGTTAACTGGATGTAATGTGCCAGTTACCTAGCACTTAGGTACCTAGGCGATCCAGGAGTGGGAGAAGTTGTGGACACAATATGGAATTTTACTCCAGTTACATGGTTCACAAAAGGCCAGAAAGGCTTCAGCATGAAAACAAATACTTGCCTACCACATTTTAAGGCAATTTTTAGCACCTTTTACGAGAAAGATGATGTTTATTTCTTGAGTTGTTTCAATTAAATTGGACGCTCTTGGATTTGGTCTGAAAAATTTTGGATTTCTTTTTATGAGTGGTGCATAAGTCCATTGAATTACAGGAATGCAAACAGTCATGCATGTCTAAAGCTGCCAAGAAACAAATAAAGATTTATACTTCTCTTCCAATGCTGAAGCTACCGGGGCAAGCCTATCTGAATCAAGTCAACTAAAGAATACACAGTTTGTTCGATATTCCATCCAATTTCTGTGATTGCGTTTATTGACAGAGTTTGAATTGTATGACCTTTCAAAAGAAATCATAGTCATAAAATGAGGGAACTTACTTGCTCATGGCAACTTAACTTGCACGTTTCTATATGGTTCTCACTTATTTGTAAAACTTTTCCTCCAATTGAAAAATTCAAACACGAAGTGTATCTAAATCGTGCCTCGCAGCCATATGTCACCAAAATCATGGTGCCTTCAAGCAAAAACCATATAATTTAGTAAATCTTTGACATGGCATCCTTTCCACTTGACGAATACATATTTGATCACAAATATTTTCCCGCCAAAGTCTCTCCTTTGTTACAAGGCTCAAGGAGCATAGGAGACCTTTGACTTCTGCCTCCATACACTTGTACCAAAACACCCTCGAATTCTTTTAGTTGAATTTAAAACGGCAATAGATAAGCTCCATTTATTTATAGAAAATCTAATATTGGCAAGTAACGATCATCAATCCAAATTCACTGAACTTGAAGAAATAAATAATTCTTGTAAAAAATGCTAAACATCACTTGAATGTTATAAGTATCCAGGGCCGTAGGAAGCAGCTTCTGATTGGGGACAATGTTTCCTGAAACAATAGAGAGCAATACATCTAATGAATACTTGTGACGTAGCACCATTGGTTTCAAAATCATTGGGGGGACTTGAGCTCCTCCCTGCCCCCTCACTTCCTACGGGCCTTTAAGTAGCTCTTTATTTTCAAGTTGCAAGCCTTTGTAAGCCCTTCTGGTCCACTAAGCACACAGGAACTGGAGTTAAATTGATCTTTTCTTGCATTACTTTGCCATTTTCCAGAACAGTAGTGCGCCGTCCTAGACCTCTTTGAAAAGTACATTCGTATAGGGGGGGGGGGGCGGGGCGTTTAGCGTATATGTGGGCAAATGTACGGAGACGGGAGAGATAGCTCAGCAAGCCAATACCTTTTCCTGTTCCAGAAATAGCAGCTCTATTATCAAGCAAGGAGGAAATGTTTGAGCCAAGGACTGTTCTCAAATGTTTATGTTCATTTACGTTCTCCATTCGTAGATGATCAATTTCTTTGTTCTTCGAGCTTGATTTTGGATAGATCTGAATAGCAGAAATTCGCCAATATTAAAGTTTTATTGATGCTTGATTGTGATTGATATCATTGACATCTGTTTCGGGAGCTTCAACTTTAGTGAACAGCAACGTATCATCAAAAAATACAGTTTAACGTAATCTTTCAAGTTATCAGTTAGATCGTTTGTGTATACCGAAAAGATGGTTGTCCTAGAATTTAATCCTGGGGCACATCGGCTGAGAAGTCTCCCCAATTAGAAATGTGCCCATTTAGGGCAGTTCGCTGTTTGCGATCCCTAAGGAAACTTTGAATAAGAGAGAGAAGTTGTCCTGAAAGCAGTACAGAAAGGAAAAAGGAACAGCCGGTTGGTAATACCTCATATATTTATTACGAGGAAGTAAAAGTGCTCCCTTCGCTCGCACTTTAAAATTCCTAGCTCCTGCGGAGAGCTTTAGCCATATGTGATCATACTCCTTGAATATGGCTCCTTTTCGGAGAGGTAAACATTGTACTTAATGAGTTTAGTTGTGTATGCTAGAGAATACTAAAATTTGTTGTATTCATGCGCCCACGAAAGAACCACATGACAGAGGTACAATACTGCAACATAAAGTAGCGTTAGAATTTTCAAAAGTTGCTAACTTCTTTCCTCAGTGTAATTCTTCAGGTGGTTGCGATAACGAATTTTGGATGACCCTTTCAGACAAGCGCGGAAAAAACTCACGAGACACGTTGCTCATTTGGAGGAAATTTTGAGTTAGGATCCCCCCGCCCCCTCATTGCAATGTTGGAGGCTGATGGAAATGTCAAAGATGAGTTGAAAAGTATGTGTTCTTTAAGCAACCGTCATTGCAAAGGGGGGAGGGTCATCAGAAGTGGAAGGTACTAGTCTTATACCTGCAGGAAAAACCTCTTTTAACGCAAAACTCATCTGTCTCAACGAGTTTTGTCCGCCATTGTAGAAGGTCTCTCAGGAACAAGAGGGAGGGATGACCTAGAGCTCGAAGACGCAACGGTATGGAAGCATCCAGGCTCAGGGGCGGATGCAGCAACAAATTAAACAGGTGCACTTGCACTTGAGACGTAATCCCAGCACCGAAGGCGCATCGAGGAAGCTCTTCAGAAGCTCTCTAGAGAGAGTGGGGTCCGGGGGCAGAGCCCTCAAAAAAAATTTGGACCAAGCCCATTTTTCGGTCTGAGAACGCCCATTTTTATCTTTGATTTTAGATAAATGCTGAGAAATGCAATTGAAAATCGGTAGATCGGTAGAGAAAAAGCACAAACGAGCCTAACGATTCTAGGAAAAGAAATTCAGCAATTAGGCCCTTTTTCAATCTCAATCTCATTCTCAGTCTGAATATCATTCTCATTCTCCTTCTGAATCGCATGCGGTCCTGGTCTTGTTCCACTTTTATTTTTTAGGCCATGACTCCCCCATGTCCGTGCGTTTTTCAATCTTTTCAAAACGAAAAACTGAAAATTAAAGTTGACAGTTGCTTTGGAAAATGTCCATGATATAAATCATGGTTAGACCCTTTTCCAAAAACCTCTGGTTTTGGTTGAACTGTAACTTTTGACTTTGCAAACTTGTGTCTCCGGTGTTTGGTTTACGATTTTAAATGCAAGGTATGTCCATCTAAGTTGAAGGTTGAACAATTTAGCTGTGAACTTGGAGAGTAATGATATCTTATCGTTTTGTTCCTATTTCCAGTCAAAAAGGGGTACTTTTTTCTGAGACACCTGGTATAGATCTACATTAATCAAACAGGTTAGAATCATTTCAACGAGGATATCTTAATGCAGTTATTAATGCGAGACTGCACAAAAACTTTGTGCTATAGCATGGGTGCATGACAAGAAGTTTTGGCATTCTATCCACAACTACATTTATTAATTATGAGGTGTGCTCCTCCCATAAAGCCTGTCACTGTACATTCAAGATTACGTATCAGATATATCTAAAAAGCTCTCCGCACGAGCTAGGAATGATGAAGCGCGAGCGAAGCGAGCGCTTAACTTCCTAGTCTAATATAAGTATCTCATTGCCCATTTATATCCCGTACTCCCTTTTTAGCTCTATGCCCTTCAGAATAAATCTCCCCTTTTATTCGACCCCCCCCCCCTACTTCTCTGAAGCCTTTCTTTGTAAGGATGCACTTCATGATCTTATTTATGACATGATTCCTTTTTCGTGACAACACCAAATCACACAAACAGGAGATCGTTGACAGCATTATCTGCTTTGTATCATCCGATGCAGGTATATACAGTAAAACCCGCGTATAAGAACCTAGTCGATTAAGAACCTACAGGCTGAAATTCACAAATTTTCAATTGTTTCATAAGAACCAATCCATTGTATTCATTGTTTAAGAACCCAGGCTGATTTGCAAAATAGTAGGTTCTTATACGTGGGTTTTTACTGTAATCCGGAGCAGTGGAGCCAGAGTATGGAACGATAGGAGCCTTGGATCTCCCGTTCCTCGCTGCTAAGGATTCCGGGGGGTGGGCACTCAGCACATGCACATACGGGGAGATAAGTCGGATATTTTTGGATCAGAATATTGCTGAAAGTGATATTTTTGGGTCCAAATAAATTGAAACCATGATCTCGAAATTTTTGGTCATCTAATATTTGACAATCCTGGCCTCAATTTGCACTGTTTCCAGACCTTTTATGCAAGTTTACAGATGTCAAGGTATAAAATGAGCTGATTTTTTTTTGGGTTGTAGTGAAGCTAAACTGATATTTTTTTGGGTTTCCTGAAAGTTCCTTGGACTGACCCATAGGGGTGTATGATGAGTGTCCCCCATGGGCTAAGAATGGTCTCCCTTTCTCATTCAAACCTTTCCTGTACTCTCCTCTCGGGCCAACAAAATTTATGCTGGAAAAATAAGTCAATCTATATAACTCTGCCCTCTCCTCCTTCTAAAAAGAGAGTCGGAGTAAGACAGACAAAGCTCCATTGTATCATTGGACCGGCAATTGTGATATGTCTAACGATCATTCCCTTTACGTAAAAAGAATAGGAAGGAGATTCCGTGGATCCTTTTAATTCACCGAATTTGCCCCTTTCTCAGCTTTGGGGACGAATTTGAGAAAATAGAATCTTTATTGGCTCAGGTACAGGGAAGACGAAGATATTTGGAAAGTTTCGCGATGATCAGTGCAACGGTGCTTGAGTTTTACGTGCTACAAAATTTTCTTCAGAAAATATCATAATAGATAATGGCATCCATTATCATTCTATTGCTGATTATATATTCAAGTTTGAACTGCCATATAAAAGGAGATTACACAAGGCTGTTGTATCCATATCATTAGGGTTGCTGTACCCCTTCAGTGACCACTCACGGTGTTTTCTCTCTTGATTATCACGCCCGTGACATCACACGTATACACTATACATCATTCGTTTCTTTATTAAATGGGGAGTATTTATAAGCCAAAAAGAATACAAATATTCAAAAATTTTGTGTTATACATCTGAAAAGTGGAAAATTGGACCTTCACCCTTCTAGAGCCTCGCTGTACCCCAGATAAGTTTCATTTAAATCTTAATGAGATTTTTGCATTGTCAACACACTAATCTAGCAAAGCGTGTCTCAAATTTCCTTTGCATGCCTTAGCTTCAGAATAATTAATAAAGCAATTATTGCCCCTCGCTCCCTGGCCTCGTTTTGGGATTCATTCAAATGCGAAATTTGGACCCTGCTTTTTTTCAAAAGTGAGACACCCTTGGTCCCCGTATTCTTTTTCTCTCTGTCTGCCAAAATTTCAGCCAATTACATTAAGCCATTGGGTACAGGAAGCTGTATGAACACCCATTGGTTGCTGAAAATTTGATTTTGAGAAAAGAGCTGAACTTGTTTCTTAGGGTACAATTCCACTGTTGTAAATGATTAACATTAATCTGGCCACAAGAACAAACAGAGCAATCTTGTATGTATCTAGCGCTGAGTTTACAATGACATAATTGGTATTATAACCGCAAAATGCATTCAACAGGAAATCAAAGGCACTTGAAACCTTTAACATTTAGTTCTCAAATATTCTTCGTCATGTAAACAGCATTTTCCTAGCTGAAAAGACCTTACTTTAAATTGCTTATAATTCGCTGAAAAATAAAGTAAAATTCCTTGAAATTATTAGACATTTTAGGTAGATGTGTGTTATCCAATGATCTAAAAATCCAAAAATTGATCGGATAAAAATTTTTATCGGCCTGAAGGGGTACAGTAACCTTAAATGACAAGTCTGGGGTTGGTATGATTGATGATAAAATTTCAAGATGATACTGCTATGAATGATGTATGATACTTTTGTCCACTATTTTTCTCCTTCTCAGTATTATCTTGTATTTGATCATGAATCATACCAACCCCGTACTTGTCCTTTAATTTCCAGGGCAGGGATTTCTGAAAGCTGACCAAAGAGATCTGTTCGCATCAAATCAAAATGTGGCAGTTCAGGAGATAGTGTTCATTGTCCTCTTTTCCAGTTCCGCAATTACAAATTGGGTTTAGACAGTCAAAGTTATGCCGGAATCTGTGTTCGTTTAATGCACTAAAATTCAAACGAAGTTTTGTTAAAGATCTAATACCTTCGATATCATGAATTTTATAAGTAGAGTTTCCTAATGGCCGTAGGCCTGCAAGAAGTTTACGTTTGAATTCAGCAATGCTTACAGAATGTTTTATATCATCACAAAGAAGATTCCATTCAAAAAGAGTATTTTGGAAATACGTATTCGAAAAACGGACAGTTCGTCCAAAATTTTGGTTGTAAGCGCGTGTTGCTCTGAGATTGTAGGTAAGTTCACGTTCATCTAAAATTTCCGCAAACAAGTAATGAGGGGATTGAGACTTTTTCACGATGAAAAAATGACGCAAACGTCGATACCATCTTCTTTGATACAAGTTTCCCAACCTAATTCCTCGTAGAGTCTTTGTCTACTCGTACCTCTCCATGCTCCAGTGACTGCCAGGGCAGCTGAATATTGAATATGCTCCAGGCTTTGTGTGAAAGCAGATTGCATATCAATGGTATATGCTGTCTCCATAATCCAGCTGGGGCCTCACATAGAGCTTATATATCTGATCTAGCACATTTCTAGAAAAATATTTTGAAAGATATTTCATCAAGCCGACGCCCCTTCTTCTTGCTTTCAAACTAGCTTCTCGGATATGGTTTTCAAAATTTAATTTAGAGTCAGGAGTTAGTGCCAGGTGTTTGTGCTCGAATTTTGTATCTATCTCGTTGGATGCCAAAGACAAGGGGCGGATGGGAAGGCTTACGTCTCTTGCAAGAAAAAATTACCTCTTCAGTTTTATCCGCATTGAACTGCATTTTCCATTGCCATGCCCACAAACGTAACGTCTCAAGGTCCCTATTTAAGTCCTCTGCAGCTCTATTGACTTCATTTACAACAGAAAAAAGAGATGTGTCATCCGCAAACATTCTCACATCAAAGTGAACATTATTATCGACAAGGTGATTTATGTACACTAGAAAAAAACAATGGTCCTAATACTGAGTCTCGTGGCACTCCTGCAGATATTGATGCCCATTGTGAGCTTTTGCCATTCAATACTACACGCTGTTTTCGATTTGCCAAGTAATTCCGAATCAACGAGAGGTTTCCATCTATGCCACCACATTGTAATTTGCTTAGTAAACGCTCATGCCAGACTCTATCAAATGCCCTCGACAAGTCAAGAAAGACAGCACTAGTTTCGTGGCTGGGAATTTCTTCAAACGCACAGTAGATCTTGTGAGTTATAGATAATTACTGATTAATTGTCGAGTCACCTGGTCGAAAGCCAGACTGCTTTTAAGTTATAAGTCCATTTTCATTAAGATGTCTGTATATTCCATCAAATGATATTTTTTCGAAGACTTTTCCGAAAATTGGTAACAGTGAGATGGGTCGATAATTCTTTTCGTTTTGTCTGCTTTCTTTTTAGTGCACTGGAATAATAAAGGCTTTCTTCCAGATAGATGGATAGGTTCCTGTCTCAAGGCATTTTTCAAAGATCAGGCACAGGGGCTCAACAATTGAGCTATCGCATATCTTTATCATGAAAACAGAGATATTGTCACATATCCAGTTGCTTTTTTAGAATCTAGAGCGCGAATCAGGTGAAGAACTTTTTCCCTATCAATGTTCATGTTTTCTAAGACAGGGTTACATCTTGGCAGGAAATTAGCAAGGGAACTCCCAGTTGCTACCATATAGCATTGCTCTACAAAATAGTCGTTT
The DNA here is from genome assembly GCA_004194395.1 of Aurelia aurita complex sp. Pacific. NCBI lineage: Eukaryota > Metazoa > Cnidaria > Scyphozoa > Semaeostomeae > Ulmaridae > Aurelia > Aurelia aurita complex sp. Pacific. The sequence goes on from REGL01002172.1 coordinate 47,850, forward strand.
AAAATATTAGCTTTGGTTTGAAGGTTCGACACAAATTGTCCATTTTCCAGCAAAGGAGGGATATTTGAGACTTTTTTCTTATTGATTAGCCTGTTTAGGGTGGCCCAATAGGTTTTAATTCCATGGTTGGGATCAGACAATTTTCTTCCTAGGTTCAAGTAATAGCTTTCTTTTTTGGACGTTCTATTTCGAGTTTCCTTAACTAGGTTCCAGTCCACTTGCCTTCTTCCACGTTGCACAAACTTTCTATAAACTCTGTGTTTACGCTTGATCGCAGATTATAGCTCCGGAGTTATCCATGGTGGATATTTATCATTACATCTTATGATTTTGTTAGGTATATGCGACGAAAGAATAAAATGCAGGGCACTGGTGAAAACCTCCGCCACTTCTTCGGACCCTAGGCCATTAAATCGCGAATTCCAGTCAACGCAGTTAAGTATATCTCTGATTGTGCCAGTGTCGG
>REGL01002173.1:5692-19423 GCA_004194395.1 Aurelia aurita complex sp. Pacific
GGGGGGGGTGCCAGGTCGGGGGTCGTAGCTCACGGACTAAAAGTAGTAAAGTTAAACTGCCGTGACCTTCTGGGTAAGATAACAGAAAACAGTCTTGACAGGGCCAGCAAATCGTACGAGGCAATAGAGGAAATTGTAAAACTGCATGATATTGAAACACTGGTCAAGCGTCCTTCAGGCAAACATAAGCGAAAGCATGCAGATGATGACATTAAAGAGTTGGCTAAACAGTTTTGTGATAAGAAAATACTTGAAATTGTACCAGGCAGGCACCATAAAGCATTTCCTGCATTCAAGAGGAATGTTCTGCTGGATCTTGATGTTCTAGCTCTGAATGAGTGGGTGCAAAAGACTGTGACAAAATTCACAAAACTGAACATTTATCAGAAGATCAACGACCAATAAAACTGGTAATTATTTGGTATTTACCATGAATGATACAGTAAATGCTATGTGGGTGGCCAAAATTGCTCACTGTTTGAAAGTATTGCTGATGTGAGCAGACAAATTTCACTTTGATTTTTGGTATGAAGGGTCAAGTTGACTGTTTATCAAATATTGTGGGATGTTTTTAGGTTCTGGCTTCAAATAGAATGCTCTAAGACAAAACTATTTCTTAAAATAATGTAAATTTTTGAGGTTCTGACTTAAACATATTTTGTTCTGTACCTTTTCTCTTACATTTATGTATATACATATGGTCTTCACTAGCAAAAAGGGCATTCAAACTCAACAGTAACAGGTAAGAATGGGGCTCAGTGATTTGATACATTATTTGCAAGGTCAATCTAAATCTGAATTGATAACTTTTGTGCCGGTGGTGTCTTTGGGATCCAAGTATGTTATCTTGTAATTAATAGTAGGTTACATATGAGTTATTTTTATAACAGGATTATGTGGTACCGGGTGACTTAAAAAAATCCCCCCTGCTCGAAAAATGCTGCTGCACCAAATATATCTGCACTATAACGATCAAACGTACTGCCACTAATACCTACAAGATTGAATTACTGCTTGTATTTCTTGAAAATTTTTAAGATAGCAGAACTGTGGCAAATGCGAAAGATTAAAAAATTAATCGTACGTAACTTCCAGAAAATGCCCTAAAATGCATGATCAAAGTTTCCCCTTGTGACTAAGATCAAAGGCATCTCGAAATAAAAGAAACATAACCTGTCAGTTCAGTATTTTCAATAATCCTTTTCAGAGCAATAAATATTAAGATATCAATTTCAGTTCCCATCTCATTCAGTTCTGCATTTCATTAGCCATGCTAATTCTCAAAAGGATTTTAAATAGATTTAAAACAACCTGGAATGTTTGGTTGTGTGTTTTAAGCCATTTCCCGGTTGCTGTACCAGACTGATTTTTTAAGTATTTTGAATTTACCAAGAGACTACTACTTTGAAAATTACCAAAAAATACTTCTATCTTTTCTTTATGAGAAAAACTAATCCCTGTGATCATCATGCAACCACTTTTGCTGCAATGATTTTTCAAATAGGGGGACACTTTTTGAATCACCTGGTACATCCTAGTTATGCTCCTTAATCACTCCCTATTTCATCTGTTTCACTAGAACTACTGTCTGAAGATATAACATGTTTTGAAAATCTGGATCGAATTTTTGATAACTTCAGATCAGAGTCGGAATCATTGCTGGAATCATCGATAGGAAAATCTTCATCTGAAAAATAGTCTTCATTGGCAGCTTCGATTAGACTTCCATCATCATCAACTGTGGAAAGTTCTTTGTTGATACCATATTGGGACCTCGTATCGTTGATCATGGTCATTATCTCACAGCAAAGTGTTGCATCCAAAATGCAGTATTTGTCTTTCAATTGTTCCTCACAGGTTATGTTGTCCACTCTTGAAACAATTTTGTTAATAGTAAATAGAGGTAGCCCACTTGTTAGATCTAACCCTGTGTAGAGCTGCACATCTGATGAAGACCTACTTTTGCGCAGTTGATGTAATTTTCCTGTTAAAACCTCTTTTCCCTCTACAGTTATTGACAGAACATTTGTGCACTGACTTTCTTCATCACCGCATTTCTTTGATAGACATTTAAAATGAGTTTCTGCTTCAGATGTAAACTGGGATGGATTGTCTGAGTATTTGCATTTTTAATTTTCAGGATCACAAACACATTTGTGTGTGCATATATCACAGCAGAGATGGAGGGGTGTCACTTTCTTGAACATGCCTGGGAAACCTTTCATTAGGAACTCTCTTCTGCAGATAGTATCATTCTTAATGTATTCTCTCATTTCCTTGGTCATTTTCTTTGGTGCAGACCTTGGAAAAACAAGCACAACAGCATGACTTTGTTTCCCATCTCTTCCTGCACGACCTGACTCTTGACAGAGGTCATCTAATCCTTTTGGAGGCCCAAGATGTACAACTTCGTAAAGATTTTTGCAGTCAACACCCATACCAAATGCAATGGTTGCAACGAGAACCCTTAAATCCCCCTTTGGGTCTGCAAATGACTTGGTAATTGCATTTTTTACTTCTTCCTCACTTGCACCATGAAACATATTAAATGGGAGATCGCTTCTGTAAAATTTAGCTTTCAAATTATCATTGAAAATAGCATAAAGATCACGAACGTTACGATGACTCTGACAAAAGACTAGAGTTCTCTCACATGCAAATTTTCTTACTGCCAGTTTCTTGATCAGCCAGTCAAACATCTTCTCCAGACACTCTTCCTTGATTTTGACAACTGAGTATCTGATGTTGGAACGATCTGGAATGCTCACTATGTAAGATGCATCATTCAATTCCAAATTTTGGCTAATAGACTTTATAGTTGTTGATGTTGCTGTAGCAGTAAGTGCAATGAATGGTACTGGATGGGTGAACAAAGACCTCATCTTTGCAATCTGGCCATAACAATTTCTGAATGCTGACACCTTTCTGCTTGTGATACCCCTGCAGAATGAGACTGGAAACACTTTGAAACAGAATTACAATACATACTGTACATTATGCTCATATAAATATATTTTTGCAAAAATTTCAAGGATACCCTTTGCTGTTGCTTTTTTTGTATTATACTCGATAATGGTGCACTGTTATAAATGCCTTTTTACCATTTGCCACACTTATTCAAAAACAAGACATAGGGTTTGTTTTGTAAATTTTCTTGATTCAAAACTTAAAGTGATTTCTCAAATTCAAAAACATATTTCAGAGCGACTATGGGCATGACATGGGTAGCCTGAGGTGATGGTAAAACTGGGGTGTTGATTGCTGGAAAACAGTACACCATCAGCTGATAAAACAACTTTCACAGCTGAGAATCAAGAGATTTATAGAAATAATCCAGTCCTTACTTTGCCCTTGTTACCTCATGTTTGTGTATTTACCCTTGACTGTAGACCCTAAACATTACAGTACATAAAGGCTGGCGACTGCTGTTGAAAGCAGTACATGGAAAGCAGTGCTTTATCTATTACAAATGGCCTACTAGGATATATTGAGTAGGTCTTGGACCAAATGAGTGTGTACTAAAGGCAAACAAAATGGTTGGCCTAATTTTGTCATGATTTGAAGTGCTCACACCGACATTGCAAGATGAACATCAACGCTTTTTTATGTCTAATAGGGTCAAATTTGATTTTGGATCTAATGTAAATATTTTATTAAATTCAGGGCTTTCGTTTCTCGTTCTATTTTTTATGTATATAATGCTATTATTATTGAAAATGGAAATAAATAGCCCATAGGAAAAACTGTCATGTTGTTCATATCAAATTTTAATTAAGATTGTTTGAGTCAAAAGTTAAGTAGACAATTACCATTTGATGATACAATGACTTTCATCTATAACCACTGCGATCAACTTTTCTTGAAACCACTGAGATCGAACTTCTGTCAAATGTGTTGATAAAATAGATTCTGGAGAGCAGTACAGGAATGCAAATTTCGTATTTCTTAAAGTGGACAGCTTTTCCTTGTCACTTAAACTGATTGGGTTAAACATCTCCTGGTATGCGTTTTGCGTTGTTTCGTCTAACTCCTTACAGGATTCTTTCACAGCGTCTTTTTAGTTTCTGCATCTGACCTTTCATCAAGGCAATCAATGGCGATATAACAACAATAAATCCTGGCACTACAGGTTCGTTTCCCATCATTTTCTGTAATTCGAAATGAGCAAATGGCAGAAGTTGGAAAACCAATGACTTTCCGGACCCAGTTGGTTTTGCCACAAAAACATCCTTGCCTAATAACGCTGCAGTTGCAGCTTCTAACTGAAAGTCTTTGATCGTATTAATTCCGAGGAACTTTGAAGCGTTTTCAATTGCAAGCTTCACAGCTTCGTGATCGTGGCAGTCTTCCATTTTGTTTCTCGTTTCTGACTGCCGTCAGACGGGCGAAACCCCCTGTTCTGAAGGGAAAATTATTTGCATATTCGAACGTTTATTGTTAAACAATGATTTGATTGGTTGTTATTTTAAGATCAAAGGGCTAGACCGCTTGCAGTATTCTGTCCGGTAGTGCCGAGAATCCTTTTGCTTCTAAATTTAGATTGCCGAATGAAACAAGTCTCAGTTCCGAGAGCCGCTCATCTCGTTCGCTCTCGGAACTGACTCGATCGGACGGGACTGAGACTTTAACAAGTCAAGGAAGAAGGCTCCTCGTCTCCTTCAGTTTCACTGACCTGGGAATGAAACTGACATCAATTCATGTCACTTTTGTTGTCAAATTGCAACTGAAACATCTGTATGCTCGCAATTGTTCAAATGGAGTAAACTTTGCCTTCTGGAATTTCTTATTGAATAACGAAGAAACATGCTTTTCCGAAATGTGTCTGTTTACATGTTCAGAAAGAGAAAGAACGAGAACAGAGCTGTTTCCGGAAGGCACAATTGGGATTCTACCCAGAGGTATGAGAGATATACACACAATCGCTGTTTAGACAAAATCTCCGCCGGGTCACTTGGTACGGAGATGTGCACTCTGAGAAAATTTTTTTCAGCTAGGGCTACAATTCCCTCCCGATGAAAGTTTTCTTTAGCAAAAAGAACTGCGTTGCTTTTTTGTTGCCTTCTTATCAGTCCTGACATTGGTATCTGCAAAAGTTTCAAGGGATCTTTTCCGCATCTCAGTTGCCTTTGCTGTGTCCGCAGCTGCTTTATTCTTCTTTTCTTCTGACTACTTCTTATAATCATCATCTGACCGTTCAAAACACTCAACTATGTCAGCAAAGGCTTGATCAACCTCACTTTCCTCTGGAGAAATGCCACTTGCAAGCTCTTCTCTCTCTCTTTTTTCTTAAATGCATTTGTAAGTAGTTTGTAAAGGCCTCTGACATACCTTTGAGTAACTTTGAAATAGACTTCAGTAAGACCATTTAATGCGGCAGCAATTTGTCCCCATGATTTTGCCCTTTCTTCAGAGCCGTGCTGTTTTTCACATCATGGTTCATGAAGGAGACTTTCTCTCAGTGAGGCCACATCATGCTCTGTTGTCCAGCGCATGGCCCAGATTGGAAAGTTTGACATGCGCGGGGGATTAATCCCCCGCGCACTTGTATGTTATCCGCGCTGCATATGCGCAATCTCCTTGATAAGCAACATTCATCCGCGCATTTGCATAATTTGGTAACAACATTACGCGTATCTGCGCACAATCCGAGTCTGTGTCTGTTTTTGTTTGTTTGCGTGAAAGAATTTGAAAGAGGCTTCTCGTACGATAGGTCAACGGCTTCGGCTAAGGTCTCCGCGTCGGCGATAACGCAAACTGCACGCCATCTGATACAAACAGCCACAAACCGTTGTTCACTTCATTGTTCGATTGTTGTTTTGAAAGCCATCTTATTCCAGCCTCGTTTCCAAATTCACGTGGGTTTGCACCTACTCAATCACATCACATCGTTCCAACTGGAAACTTGACGGTGGAGCTTCAAAATGGTGAGTGATCTGATCTCTTTCACTGTATTGTAATTACAAGGTGTAGCTGTTTGTTTTGTTTGTGACCGAAAACTTTTGAGGCATGCATCACATAAAAATGTTATATCAGTTACAAAAGCTGCTCCGTACCAGCAGGTAATCTGCAATAATATCAATGTCTGATGTTGATTTTTTCTAATTAGGCCCATTGAAAAATAGAACTAGCATTGCAATTTACAGATGAAATCGAAAGTATTTATTCACAACTACAATGGAATTTGTGCAGAAGTAAAAACAAAAATTCAACACTTCATTTTGGAAGACACGATTTCAAATCAATCTTAATAAAAGTTGGCTTGGATGATGGAACTTAACACTCAAGTGATACATATTTGGCATTCAAATAATACAAACATTAATAAAGGGTTTCTAACATTATTACAAATATTCTTATTTTCAGACTGACAAGGATAATTCAGATACAGAGCAAAAATGCGTAACTTGTCAAAGTGGATATGATGGAAGTCACTGGTGCAGAGAATGCCAAATGCCCTGCCATGCCATCCCTCCATGCTGTGTTATAGAAATTGATTCTGACAATGAAGAAGGGTTTGGCAAATCTGTTTTGTGTAAAAAGTGTGATGAAACGGATGCAAATATAGTACCAATGAAGCCAATCTCCAGTGATGGAGACACTGAAGAAAAGCCAGCAGAAGTTCCCAAAGCGGCATATGGTAAATAATATCAATATTTTTTAAAATCAGTTTAATTTTTCCCTAATATTAGGTAAATTAATTTGGTGCAATTATACATTGTCATAAATCCCAATATGTTGACAGTCAGTAATCCCCTAAAAGTGGCAAGAGTTAGAACAATAACTTTCATCATGAGTCATTTAACTTAAATGGAATTTGAGCATTTTTTCTTTTGCAGAATTTGTAAAGCTCTTCAAGCGTCCTGCCAAGAATATTCCTGTTGTTGTTCCAAAGAAGCGTGAAAAGCATGGCCACAGCAAGACCCCCATGGCATTTTGCCTTGTTTGTTTCAAAGAAAAGAAAAAGAAATTTTGGCTGTCAAGATACAATTCTTCAAGTGTAAAGTCTCATATGCAGCATACACACAAGGCAGAGCCCATATCACACGAGAAAGTGGTCTCAGAAACTTCGCCAGCTGCAAAGGAGGCATTGAAGGCATATGAAAAATTGAACAACAAAGGGTAATGATATTTAATCATGGTAGCATTACCATAACATTTATGCAACGGTTTCATTATTAGTTTTGGTCCCTTCTTCTTTAGACATAAAAAGGGAATTTTAGGATCTCATAATGATTATACTGTAGATATGCAGTAGATGTTATGGTTTGCTCAACCCCATCCTCAATCAGCGCAGAACAAATCCTTTTTATGCCTTGAAACACAAGTGATGATGGAAAATGAATGCCTGCAAGACAAGAATCCCTTTTAAGTGCCTGCCAGAAACAACAGATATGTATTCCAGGATGTGCCTATTGGAACTTGTTTCTTGGGTTTTCTTGATTTTTTGTGTTCTATCTTCAATTGCTTCATATGCATACAAATTAATGATATTTAGGTGATCACCACAATGGGCAAGATGAAAAGTTAATGCAAGTACAGAATTGAAGCTTGGACCTCTTGATTACAAGTCTTTAGGCTAATCCCTGGAAATCACGAGGCTCTGCTTGTGCCCCATAATAAAGCAGGATCTATTTATGTTTAGCATCTAGTTTGGTTCATTTGAATTTATCTTTACACACTATAGTTGAATCCTCCTTTCACAGGCCTACACATGAGAACCAGACAAGCTCTGATGAAACTCATCCAAACTCATCATCTGATCCAACAGAGCCCAAAACAAAAGATGCAAGATTGAGTATAAAGTGAGTAACTCTGAATTTATGTACAATTTGGAAGTATGTGGAAGCATTTGTATCCTTGTATCAATAAACTGCTGATGAATCTGTACAGTACGGACCACATTCTCTGTTTGGCAAAAGTTTAAAGATAAACAATAGGAACAAAAGTATGATATTGGAAGTGCTCCAAGAAGTAAAGTTGGGCAAAACTGCCTGTATCCTAACTCGTAATTGACAGATTTGCTGTTCCACACATGTATGGCTTTAATTTTGAATAATGGATCAATGAGTTGTACCCTGAACTTAGGTACCCAAATCTGATTGAAATTTGATTGAAAAGATCTGAGACAAAAAGCTGAAATTCAGCTCTTTGAGAAGTAGCAGATATTATTGAATCATTTTCTTGAATCATAGGACCCCAATGATCAACAAGAAACTTGAAGAAGATCTTCCAAAGTCTAATCCAGTAGTGGAGAAACCTACTGCAAATGCTTTGTAAGTTAAATTCTATTATTTTAGAACAAATAGCATCGTTTGTATTAATTTCAATTCAGTAAATATATATTATTTGTTATTTGAATTTGGATTCATTTTTTATATTTTGTCTTTCTGGAATGCTTGTTGAAGTGAACGTGCATTTAAGGCTTTGCTACTTTATTTTTATAAGTCAACAATGCTGGACAGCATTATAGACAGTTGAAAAGACGATATATGTATCCCATTGGCAATGTAATGTTTGTTGCAGTAAATTAGTTAAATAAAATTTCATTTTTTCAGATTGACAAAGCCAACGAATCAACCAAAGAACATGTACCAGAGCTCAATCTTTTGTCAACAGCCAACAACAACCAATATGCCATTTGATTTGAATGAGTTTGCTGAAAAGGTTGCGAAGAAAGTGGTCAAACTGACAAGTACCCAATCTTCAAGTGATAAGCAGTCCACGGAGATCCCAAAAATGAAGTCAAAGGCATCAAATCTGACAGAGTTTGTTGAGGAATACCCGGACTTTGAAATCTTGGGTGAAAGTCCGTGCAAAATTCTAAGATGTAGAGCATGCTTTCTATTTTTAAATGCAGCTTCTGCAGCTGCTACAAAACCTTCAGGCAGTGCAAATGGGTGCTTGAGTCTTGGTTTGCAATTAAGTGATGAAAAAATGATGAAATTGGTGTCAGGCAACTGTGATTTATGGTGGCACCAAAAAGCAAAGCTTCTAGAGCATCTTTCTGGGGATACTCATCAAAAAGCCGTGCTCCATGCCAAGTCACTAGAAAACACCTTGAAACGTGAACTCAAAGTAGTGAAAAATCAGTTGCGCACAGCGTTGGGTATTGTGAAATCCAAAACTGCAGCTTTGCATTATGAAGAGAGAATTGGTGAGCTGTTTTTGGCAGGTGGAGATGTTGGTGATTATGGTCATTCACGGAAGCTTTTTCCAGATATGTTATCAGTAATGACGTCCTACATCGACCACAAAGCAGCTGAATTCCTAGCTACACCTCTTCCAAATACTGGATTGAAGCCAAATCTCTACATAACTGCGGACAAGTCAACAAATTTACGGAAACAAAATCAAGTATCAATGCTGTGCCCAGTCGTTGATGGAAAGCGTCAAGGTATCCCATTGAATATGCATCAGGTTTACAAGACTACTGATGGTACCGGTGGAGCCAATGATATTCTTGGTGAAGTCATTTTGCACGATCTCCAAGCTTTTGCAAACATAAAGGAAGCTTCTTTGTTGCAGATGCAAGGAAAAGTTGTTGATGGGCAATATGTCAACAGAAAGTTCATTGACGCCATGAACAAACCAATTTTTGATATGCTGAAGGATGTGCCTTCACCTGAAGGATTGGAACATGGTCTTGCAGATGCATTTTGGTGGCCCTGTCAGTGGGATCCAGCACACTGGTTGGATAAAGTGTTTTCCAAAATGAAAAATGATGCATTTGTAAGCAGACTATTGAGAAGAACTGCATTATACCACCAGATATTTGGCCGAGGAAAGATGCACAGCATAGCTGTTGAAACATCCAAAGAGCTTAGTCTTCCTTTCCGTGTTACAAATGCCTTTGCCCATCAAAGGTTCCTCAGATCAAGTTACTTGTCTCTAAAGAACTTGGAAGAAAGTTTGGAGGTGTACATAGAGGCATTCAAAGACCATGATAATCGGGAAGACATTGGCTACCAATTGTATGGGCAGGACTTCGTTACTGATATTATTGGCACCTTAGATCTGCTTTGGCCACTGGTTGTTTTGATGTTACAAATGCAAGCGCAGTGGTGCCCTGGTTGGAAGCTTGACAGATACATACCTAAGGCGAGAGAGCAGATGCAAACTTTCTGCAACTCTATTGAAGATGACATGCCATCAGCCGAAGCATCTCCAAGGTTGAGCAAACATATGCAGTCAATCAAAGATTTCACATATGGCAAATGTGATCTAGAGGAAGGTTGGTTTGTTGTGAATGCCCCAGATGACGGAACTCCAGTTGAATGGATTGCACGAGAACCCACTGACTGCAAACAAGAGTTGAAATCATTGGCCGAAAGAATGATATCTGAGCTCGATGTACGTTTCCAAAACTGCTATCCACCTCTCAATCGACAACTGGCGGCTTGCCTTGACTTTGGAAGGTTATTTACTGGCTTGTGTGGAACACGCACTGCATTAGAGCATCCAGTCAATAAGCGTGAATATGGATCACTTGGAGCCAAGGAATTTCAAGAGTGTGCTGAATTTGTTTCAGCATTGCCATCTGTTTCCGAACACAACCTTGAGTTTGGACCAGAACTCAATGCTGCCCTTTTCTGGAAACTAAAATCTGCTCTTATAGAAGTTGTTTGGGGAAAATTATACACAACCCATTTTGGCAAGTTCTTCAACAAAATAAAAGAGATCTCTGAAGATCCTGGTACAGCAGTGCGACACACAGTAGTCATGGAAGAGCTGAAAGCAAAAGAAATTGGAGACTTCGCATTTAGTTTTGTGCCTGCAACACCAACTTTATTCACTTTGGCAGATGTTTTTGATTTGAAAACAAACACTGGTCTAGTCCATCAAGTCACTCTTCAAGAAGATAAAGTTATTGAATGCCTTTATGCGGATTCAGAGTTCTACTCCTTGGCTGGTCGAGAGTTTTGCATTGTCTTCGATCACATGTTTGCAAAGACTGGCACAGAAGCAATAGCCGAATCATTTTACAGGGTTGTAGAGAACCAAACAAAGTTTGGCAAACAAAGTCCGGATGTTCTGTGGAAACGCTCAAAAATTGATTGGTGCCTCCCACACACCATCCAATGTGAGAGGGCCATAACCGACATGGCATACACATACATTGAGGGTGATGAAGAGCAAGGTTTGAAGAGACACCATGTCCCGATCTATTCTAGCAGAAGGAATCAAATAAAGAACATAAACGACCTGTCGAAAGTTCTAACGCGACTACGAGATGATGAAGTTAAACTATCCTTTTTACTTTAAATGTCACAGCATCTACCGACCGGTTGAGTCAGACAACTGTTTTTGTTCAAAAATCTATCCAATCAACTGATTCTATGTAGTTCGTCAAAAAAGTGGTTGAATCGTTCTCAAGGTGCAAGAGGTACAAGTGATTTTGTGAAACTGTTTCATCTCAAAACCCTCAGAGCAGGATCAAATTTACTTGCAATCCAGCGTCATTAGAATAGATAATAAATTGAAATACACTATATGACAGTCCCAACCCTAGACAATTGCGCAGCAGTCTTTTTATAGACAGATAGACATTGATTATGAAAAGTGTTAGAAAGTTGTCTCAAGAGTTCTAGGCCAGTATCCAATGATATGGAGACTAAACATCTTTATACAAATCACTTGTAATTTCAGGAAAATGCGACTGATCTTGGCAAACTAAATTTCTTTATCAAAGTTGATATGTTGGCTTCTTCATCATAGTTACTTTCAGTTTCTAAGAATCTGGAAGATGGTTTGAGAGCTAGAGGCTTTCCAGGCGTCCAGCAAACATTTGTCTGGTTTATACGGTATATATCTAGATATAATATCTATACGATTACCAAATGTGAACGTTGTAAGATAGTGGCAAGGATAACAAAGTATTGCTGTCCTGAGTTTTCTGAGCTTTGGCAACAAACATTATCTTCGTTCTTGTATTTTCTACAATGGCTATCAATCAGTACAGTTTTTCTTCAAGTGTTGTCAGTATGTTGTCAAACTGGAAAGATTCCCGGATAGACCTTTTAGCTATTTTACAAAACAGCCTGCATCGAGAGCTATTTTTATACATTTTCATACTGCCTGAGGCTTGATCGAGTGGCGTTAGAGCTTCTATCACGATCATTCACATTGGAAAAGTTTTCAAAACGCAGCAAAATATCGCTCGATTCGGATTCTTTTCAGAAGAGTTAAATGGTCGATAAGCAGATTCCCGAATTAGCGAGGAAAACAACCGCTGCACAGTCAGATCAACAATTCAAGAATTTTGTTGGTAACGCAGCCTCAATTGCAGTGGCTATAACTGATACAAAGAGTTAAAGCTGGGATCATTCACACTGAAGTAAACTCCCATCAAAAATTTACTGAGAAAATTGTTGGAGGAAAGAGCATCAAAATTATTTTCCTTAAATCTCGACATTTTACCCCAGTGGTAACTAAACAGGATTGTATTTTTACTTGTATAGTACGTAAGTTGTGCTATACTGATATGCGCATTGTTGACTCAAATTTGCATACTATCTGCGCAATTTTTATCCCCGTTTGAAAATCCCCTGGGCAGTTTTCAAACTTTCCAATCTGGCGCATGGCAGTGGCAGCTGCGGCTGGTTCTCAGGGTATTAGTCCAATACCTCTTTTTATCGAGAAATAGTGACCTAATTTTTCAAAAATTTAATTTTTGTTTATGCCAGCGAACCTTTAGTGAATTTGTTTCCATTGCATTGATAAAAAGAGTGTTGACGTAAACTGTGGCCATCTTGTTAAAGATATGAAAATTTCGTACTTAAACAGCAATTTTTGGTTTCCTTTTATTTCAACATAATCCGTACTAATACTTGTTGACATATTTTCAAAAGAGAGAAAGTGACTCTGCTGTTTTCAATAGAGCCGCTGGCCTTTTGATGATATGGTACTAGAATCTGAATTCTAATACCCTCCCACAAAATTATTTTGTCTGCAGCGGTCTCAATGATGTAAAATCCTTTTATGTTGCTGTGCTACAAGAATAGGTCAACAGCGAGAAGGTATTAGTTGTTCACTTCTAATCCCTTGGCAGCAACTGCATCCACTATCGTTATCGTTCTCATGTAAAGATGAATTGCGTTGTAGAAGCAGGGTACCATTGAGTTGTATCTCATATATTTTTGTTGTTTTCGTTGCAGATAACTTTAACGCACAAACAGTGATTGTATTTCAAAAAGATGCGAGACCTTGTCCAAAAGTTTAGTTTCAAGAGCAAATCATCTGACTCAGTTTATGAAACAGATGCCTGGGCTTGCGGAGATAGAGGGAAAATGCTCGTTTTTGATAGTCCTGCCTCGTAATGGGTGATATATCATCAGTTTAAAGTGATTTTCTTTTATTTCACGATATTTTGGTTTGGCCATACTGGACACACGTGCAACAACGAAAAATTTCTTGAGATTCAATTTTTTCAATCGCCATGATTCATCAATGCAATGTTATTTCATATAATCTGGTCCAATTGAGCAAGAGTAAGTGGTAGGTCACTTAGTCTTAGCAAACAGAGTTACTCAAAAAGTAACAGGAAAAGGGTAAGGCCGAAAAGTCGGAGATGTCGGAGATGTCGGAGATGTTGGAGCAATTTCTCAAACTTTTTCATCTCTGACTTTTCGTTTTTCCCCTATATGCTATAAAAGAAAAGTCGGAGATTTCGGAGCAGGGATTTTTCTCCCTTAATTCAGTAAATTCTGATTGTAAAATGCCCTTCTTCTAAGG
>REGL01002173.1:34650-48237 GCA_004194395.1 Aurelia aurita complex sp. Pacific
AGGATGGTAGACTGCCACAAAATTAAAGCTAAGATGTTAGAAATTTTCAAAGGAAACCAATTGCCCAATATCAACTATGATGAAATCAGTTAGGTTTATAAAATCTATACAGCAGCAAGCCAAACAACAATGCAAACATGAGTGTTGGCTGTGCTAGCATCCACACAACTGACTAAAGATTATATGTAGAATTACTGTGTCTACAATCTAAAGGATAAATCATGAGCTTCCTCAATTACTATACAATAATAAACAAGAATTTTCAAATTGTACTTTAGGTTTTATAGCTAGGCCCCCATTATTGTAAGGTTAGTTCTAATGAAGCAAAAAGGGAATGATAAAGCCAAGTGTCTATTTTTTGAACATCCTAATTATGATCTAAAGAGTTTTTCTAATTCTAAAGGCATACCCTGGCTATGTGTCATTTAAACGAGAACGTTTTCAGAGAGCAGCAGAAAGCACTGGATGGATCATTGTACTTCAACGTCATTTATCCAAAATACAAACTTGGAGATGAAGTGGTACGAGAAGTGGCTATTCCACCTACCTATAGTAAGTACAAATGTGTGACGGTATGTTTTGAACAAAACCTACACAAAATAAAGCACAGCATCTACAATTCAGTTTTTCAATGGGTTCATTTTTCTAACAGACTAAACTGTAAATAATTCACAGACTATTTCATAAATGCTGGAATAGAGAAAATATGTATCAAAGTTGGTTCCTTTTCTTTTGCTGCTAAATCTTCCTTTGCATTTAATACAGTGGTTTGTGTCGTCAAATTTTGGATGTGAAATTAAGCTTGGTCATTTTCAATTTCACATCCAAAAATTGAAGGTGGTTGTATACCAGACCTTGAGTTCAAGATAGAGTTAACAGATAAGACACCGGTGCAAAAGTCATATGTGTCGGTGCCACGTCCCCTTTATCCAGAGGTTAAGGCGTACATCGAAGACTTGTTGAACCGCGGATGGATTAAGAAGTCTACATCACCATACAGTAGTCCAGTGATTTGCGTGCGGAAAAAGTGCGGTCAGCTAAGACTCTGTGTAGACTACAGGGAACTAAATCGTCGGACAATACCAGATCGACATCCAATCCCTAGAGTACAGGAAACATTAGAAGATTTAGCAGAGAAGAAATGGTTCAGTGTACTAGATCAAGGAAAAGCGTACCATCAGGGGTTTGTCCACAATGACAGTAGAGCATTTACAGCTTTTATTACGCCGTGGGGTCTTTACGAATGGATTAGAGTCCCCTTTGGCCTAACCAACGCTCCAGCCTGCTTCCAAAGATTCATGGAAGGTTGTTTATCAGACCTCAGAGACAAGATTTGTACTCCATATTTAGATGATGTGATTGTCTATTCAAAAACTTTTGATGAACATATAAACAATGTTCGCACTGTACTGAGAAGATTGGGAGAACATGGAGAGAAACTTAAACCATCAAAGTGCCATATGTTCCAGGAAGAAGTTCGCTACCTTGGCAGAGTTGTAAGTGAAGAGGGTCACAAGAGGGACCTAAATAGTATTGATGCACTCGTTGCCTTAAAAAGTACAAGACCTAAAACTGTTGGTGATGTCCGAAAAATTGTAGGATTGTTAGGGTACTATCGAGGGTACGTGCAAGACTTCTCAAGGATTGTAAAGCCAATATATGACCTTCTTCAAAGCAAAGATACCACTGACAANTTGATGAACATATAAACAATGTTCGCACTGTACTGAGAAGATTGGGAGAACATGGAGAGAAACTTAAACCATCAAAGTGCCATATGTTCCAGGAAGAAGTTCGCTACCTTGGCAGAGTTGTAAGTGAAGAGGGTCACAAGAGGGACCTAAATAGTATTGATGCACTCGTTGCCTTAAAAAGTACAAGACCTAAAACTGTTGGTGATGTCCGAAAAATTGTAGGATTGTTAGGGTACTATCGAGGGTACGTGCAAGACTTCTCAAGGATTGTAAAGCCAATATATGACCTTCTTCAAAGCAAAGATACCACTGACAACAATCACAAAGTAAAACCAAACAGAAAGAAAGCCTTATCCAGGACACAACCATCCTCATCTAATCCAGTTGAATGGGAGGAAAAACACGAGGAAATTCTTGTTCATGTCATTGACTGTCTCACGTCACCACCAGCAGAGCAGTCCTCTACCAAAATCAAGATGGCAAGATGAGAGTAATAGCGTACGCATCTCGAACATTGTCACCTACAGAACAGAAATACCACCTACATTCAGGAAAATTGGAATTTCTTGCACTTAAATGGCCTATAACAGAACGTTTCAGAGACTATTTGTACTATTCTCCTGGATTTACTGTGCTGACAGATAACAATCCTCTCACATATGTTTTGACATCAGGTAAACTAAACGCCACAGGTCATAGATGGGTGGCAGAACTGTCAGATTTCCATTTTACCATCAAGTATAGACGAGGTACAGCCAATGGTGATGCTGATTTTCTATCACGCCCACCCAAGGACATCCAGCATTTACTGGAACAGTGTACTGAAGAGATTTCAACTGATGTGATTGATGCAAGTTTACATGCAGTTCAGGAAGACAGTGGAAAGAATCTTTCATGGATATCAGCTATAGGTGCCAACTCAGACGTGATAAGAGATTGTCAGCCACAGATTGTCACACCATTAAAAGCCATTTCACTCAACGAACTAAAAGACAGCCAAACAAATGACAATGCCATCAATAAAGTGATTCATTTCAAGAGAATTGGTCAGCGACCAACAAAGGAAGAGCTTGCCAACGAATCAAAAGAGGTACGACTGTTGATATATGAGTGGCACAAGTTAGAACAGGGAGGAGATGGGTTGCTGAGACGGAAAACAAGAGATAGAAACCAGATTGTATTACCAGCAAAGTTAAGGCACTTAGTGTATCAGCAACTTCACGTTGAAATGGGACACCTTGGGACAGAGAGAGTTATTTCAATGGCAAGAGAACGATTCTATTGGCCACATATGGCAGCAGATATAAATCATTATGTCAGGAATGTTTGCCCTTGCCTGATGCAGAGAAAGCCACACAAAGTAGAACGCGCTCCGATGCAACATCTACAAAGCTCGGCACCTTTTGATTTAGTGTCAATCGACTTTGTCCATTTGGAGAGGAGTTCGGGTGGACATGAGTATTTACTGGTATTAGTTGATCACTTCACTCGTTTCTCGCAAGTCTACCCAACAAGAGATAGCAAAGCAAAGACAGCTGCAGAAAGAATTTTCAATGATTTCATACAACGATTTGGTTACCCAGCTAAGATACACCATGACCAGGGAAGGGAATTGGAGAACAGAATGTTTCATCACCTAGAGAAACTAAGCGGAATTGAGAGAACTCGTACAACGCCCTATCACCCAAGCGGAAATGGTCAAGTGGAAAGATTCAACCAGACAGTATTAGCAATGATGAGAACTCTACCAGAAACGTACAAATCGAAATGGCATCTTCATGTGAACAAGTTAGTACATGCATATAATTGCAGTCCAAATGATGTCACAGGTTACTCACCATTTCAGCTGATGTTTGGTCGACCACCACGCCTACCAATCGATGTTATGTTCAGTGCAGCAACGAGAGTATTCCAAGATAAGCGAGAGTATTCCACGTATATTGAAGAATGGAAGCAAGCTACAGCTGAAGCACATAAGATTGCACAAGAGAGAACAGGGAAATCAGCGTCGCAATCAAAGAAAAGATATGACCATGCGAAACCAACAAGTTCGGCTTTAGAGAAAGGAGATCGCGTATTAGTAAGAAATGTTCGGGAGCGAGGAGGCCCTGGAAAGCTACGATCCTATTGGGAAAACCGAGTTTATGAAGTTCTAGAGAGAATAGGAGAGGACAGCCCAGTTTATAAGGTTCGAGTAGAGGGATCCGATGGAGAAATACGCGTTTTACACCGAAATATGTTGTATCCATGTCCATACTTAGCAGTTACTACAGACAGAGAGAAACCGAAAAAGACAATTCAGCAACAAAGAAATAGTAGAGAACCACGTGAAAAGGTTGATCAAACAAGTGAAGACAGTGATGAGGAATTAGAGATAGAGGCTATCACGATAGAAACAGCAAGAGAGCTGCAAAACGAAGATGAGCAACTTGATGAAATACCAGATGTTGGAACATTAGACGAAAGTGAAAGAACCGTTGAAGAACCAGTAGCTCAGGTAGCAGAGGAAAATCTACAGCAAAACGAGGAAGGATTATCGTTAGGAGAAGAATCAGTAAGCTTCGAACCAGAGGAAGTTCCAGAAGAAAGGCCACAAAGAAATAGACGTGCGCCACCAGTGTTTACATTTTCGTCGCTAGGAGGAAACCCTTACTACCGTGTTGAAGCTATTTCCCAAACACAGCAACCGGTATTTCAAGGACAAGTACCAAGATTCGCATCACAGGGACAGTTTATACCAACGTGCGTTCCAACTCCACCCATTCAGCAAGGTATGTTCTTGCCAAGGTTCGTTACACAATCGACATATCCAAATCCCTACGCAGCAAGATCATTCGGAAAATGTTTCCAGACAGCGTATCGGTTACCAGGTGTGGTACGTTGATGATAGTAGCAGTTTACAACAAGAAAAAGACGCGAAAATGACGCTCGTATTTATAAATTGAATATTTCATAATCGTTTAAAGTTACTGTTCGCCGAAAGAGACGCTATCGAACTAAAACTTATATCCATTCCGCGAAATAGACGCTTTCAAAATTCAAATTATGCCCGTTCACTCTCCGTTAAAGAAGTGAATTATAGACTCGTACGTGTTTGTTGTGATATGGACACACTTAGCATCAGTTTCCAGCCTAATTTACGCGGTTACGATCGAAGTTTGCTCGTAACTAAAACAATTAAGAAAATTGAAATATCGCTCACTGTAGTGATGAGAGAACGATTGTTGAGGATCACCACGATGTGATCGTACACGTAAATACTAAGTGCTTACAATCGTTGGTTGAAGAGAGACAATAGTGCAGTTCATGGAGGGACTTGGTTTGTATTAGAAGAAGAAGATGTCACAGGAGCACCGAGACTTTGATATTTTTCTGGCCAGATTATCAAATGATTCGAGGAGCTTAGGAGCTGTTGACAAAGATTTCAATGAACTGGACAACCGAAAGTATTATTGTACTTAGCGGATAAGTAACGTAATGTAACTTTGCAATGTCACGGAGGACATTTCGTAAAGTAGGGGAGTATGTGAAGGACACTTACTACTTCAAGTAAATAAATAAATTTTGTGGTATTTCCACCCCACACAACAGCCTGCACCCAGTTATCAGGCTTCTTGACATGGTGCCGCTGCGCAGCCAGTTAAAGAATCTGGTAACGACCCATGGAGTCTGGCCCGCGTGATCGTGGTAACATGGCCGCCAAGACGGTTTTAGATTGGATTTGCTGATGTTCTCGCTGAGTTATTTCGTTATGTTAATGTTGTTTTGAAGCAAACGATTTGTTTTTTTATCAATATCTCGGTTATCAAGAACGGGAAGTCGTGGCAGGCTAACACTTTCTTCTTGAGAGGCCATCTAATGTCAGTTTGCTGAATTCTTCCAAGTATCTACGATAGGAAATAGCTTCAAAAATTATGCATGGATCAGATTGAAACAGCGCCGTTACCAAATTTTATCAACGGGCAATATATTTAGCAAAGACATGGTGATACAAGATTTTCGCTGGCAGTCTTCTGCTTTCATCTTCTGCACGACGCATATCTTATGCGCAGGACGACGCATTTCTTATGCTACAAAACTGCGACATAAACACCTTTGGTGTTTTTTGTCCTTGGCATACTACTGCAGCTCTGCAAAAGATATACAGCTTCCAGAAGATGAAACTGAAGGCAGGAGTTGGTTCCCCTGTGGTTCAGATGCATTTATCAAAAGTTCTATACAGTAAGTACCGGCAAATAAGAAACCCCCTGCTATAGGAAACAGGCCTCATTTTCTTCAAAAGGGGCTCCTTTAATAAGAAACAATTTTAGGTCTGAAATTTAAATGTTTCTTATTTTCAGGTTTCTCATACTTTGTTCCTAAATACTAAAAAATATCCCCATAAATGACTGCAATATAATGTAGCATTCTCAAAACAGAACAAAGATTTTAAAAATTAAAGATTCGCACAGCAAAAATTTAACATGGTTACAATGTGAAATGTACCAGTAATGTTCAATACACATGCATGTACGCTTCCGCCATATACCTTGACTTGACTTGATGGTACCAATGTATAAGAAACTTTGACCCTGATCATGAAAAGGTCTCTTCAGATAAGAAACTCTCTGAGGCCTCAATTTAAAAAGTGGTTTCTTATTTGAGGGTACCCTCTGTAGTTTTGAATTCCAGTCGGGCACAGTCACGGTGATGAGAATTGGATCCAACTCGTATTAAAACTTCTCGAAGAAATATCTTCCGCTATATTATACACACACGCATTTCACATACAATCATCTCATTTTCATTTAATTAAATCTACATTTGATTCTCCTTCTGCTAACCTAAGAAAAATTTGGTTCAAGAAGAAAAAGGAAAGGGAATATAATGCACTGTTCCACCACGGGATCATGTTTGGGTCCAGTAGTTTCGAAAGATATCCCTTTAAACCGATTCTTACCTGGAATGTTGTCAAGGATATCATTCCAGTTTTCATCCTTCCAGTAGTTACCGTCAGAGTTCTATAAAGCCTCAAAGTTGGGAAGGCCTGTTTGATTTTAGAGACTCAAGAGGGGGCTTAAAATTAAAAGGGGGTTTATCACCTGGTCTGATAAACAAAATAAAGGCACCTGTTCTAAAAACAGTCATACCTTTCCCTCCTTCTTTTGCTCCATCCATACCATTCCTCTACAGGAACTTTGAGGTACCTTGCATTGCTTTTCAAACGGTAACGCTCGCTTTGACCAAATATCCCTTTTTCGATCTCTATCTCTTGTTCTGCGATAACAGCCTCCCAAACGTCACCAATAAACTGGGTTTTTGAGAGATCTTCCTTTTTGGCATATCCAAGTGACAGCTTCTTTGATGACAACATCGAGTTGACGGTTTCGGACTGATTTGTGAACACTCTCTGTGGAATGCCGTTTTCATCCAGAGGCATCCCTGCATTCCTTCGAGCATCCCTGATCAATTTCTTCAGCACTGATTTTCTCCTCTCTTGCAAGTACACAGAGAACTTTGGCTCTTGTTTGCCATCTTTGGACTGGAAGCATTTTTCCATTTCGTCAAGCATAGGTTTTGCAATTTTAAGCCTTGCTTTTAGTTCATGCTTGTTTTCTGCTTCTATCAGTCCTTGCTCGCCAAAAACAATATCCAGGAACGGTTCTTGCTCTCTGTCACCAACAATTCCAATGGACTTGAGAAAGTCCTTGCAATTATTCTTAAAATGGATAGTGCATCGAAGGCTGACAGCTTTCTTGAAATTGTTGCAACAAGCCTTAATCAAGGCTTCTTCGCCATATGTCACTATGCCAACTTCCTTATTGACTAGCCCTGTCCTCCTACCAATAACGCGAAATGCCAGGTCAAAGACTTCTTCTGTTTTCTGATGGTGGATAACTGTCGGTCCAACCATTGTCGCACTGGCCCAATGATCTTTAACATTCTTTGATTTCACTTCTAGAAGCTGGTGGTGATAGGTAAAAGGCGTGACCTCAAACGCACCATGGTTGAATGTGGGATCTGTTGATAATGGTAGACCTCCCTCAGAATGAGAAAGTTCATTAATCATTCGAGAATTACCTATTACCCACAAGTCAGATGGTATGTCACCATGGTACCAAGCAATGCCTTTATCGCCCTGCTCTCCATTATAGGCCAGCAACAATTCAACTTCATTGCCTAAGGCGTTTTTTGCTAAATTCATGTTTGACCGCCCAAGGTCATTAATTTGCTTTTTAGACCGGGGCATGTCACCAAAATCTCTTAGAACGTCTTCATCTTGCCCTTGCATTCTAGAGGCGTATAAGGAACCAGCTTGCCGTTTCTTGCTCCCTGTCATGCAACTCTTCAAATCTTGGATGGTGCTCTTTTTGATTGGATAATACGAATTCTCTGACGACCTTTCCTTGGAGATTCCATGTGAATCTACTGTGAAACAAACATCTACAACATCACCGCATATCATTCTGTTCTAGGTATACTGGAGTATTATTGTGTCATTGATGATATTTGCCTCCTCATCAAGGAAATAAGATGCTTCGTTTAAGCCCAGCCTTGTTTTCCTTTCTATTTATGCGGTAGTGAATCTGACCACTGCATAACGTATTCCTTTTTCGTGAAATTACACGCGTGCTGTAGGTTCCCACTGCATCTGTTGAGACGTTGACTGTGTATGTCTTGATTTCTATGCATTTGGAGAAACAACCATTCAGATCACTTTGTACGTCATCTGGATTCCCAAGATGTTTGCTATCAACAAGGAATACGGCATTCCTTCGGCAGGCTTGAGGAATCCTGTGGGTACGAGGGTAAGCAGACTTTATAAGGGCTAGTTGCTCCGTGATGCTAAGCTTCTGATTTAAGGATGAGATGTATGGCATTTTGAAAGGTCCCCAAGAACATACCTTAATTCCAGACCATTTAGCCGCTGCATTATAACATGTGCCTTTGACACGAGAGTCTTGGCAGCTATCTACACCATCTATAGCGGATGAGGAAACTTTGAGAGTGTTTTTCGCAATTGGATTTTTTCTTTCAGCTCCGACTGATCCAGCGCACACTTCATTAAAATGAGAGTCTTGGCAGCTATCTGCACCATCTACAGCGGATGAGGAAACTTTGAGAGTGTTCTTCGCAGTTGGATTTTTTGTTTCAGCTCCGATTGATCTAATGCACTCTTCGTTTAAATGAAAGTCACGCCAGCTGTCTGCACCATCTATAGCGGACGAGGAAACTTTGATAGTGTTCTTTTCAGTTGGATTTCTTGTTTCAGATTCTACAAGACTAACTCACCCTTCCTTAAAATGAGAGTCTTGGCAGCTATCTGCACCATCTATAGCGTATAAGGAAACTTTGGGAGTGTTCTTTTCGGTCGCATTTTTTGTTTTCAGATTCTACTGGACTAACCCACCCTTCCTTAAAATGAGAGTCTTGGCAGCTATCTACATTTGTAGATGACGAGGCAACTCCGAAAGTGTTCTTCTCTGTAGGATTTTCTTGTTTACCCTCTGCGGCTGCACTCTCTTCATCTGATGAAATACTGAAATACATGACATCCTGTGCGTAATTCTTGTTGGTTGCTTTGGAAATTAGCTGAAAACAACTGGTGTCATCGTTATTCCCCGAAGGAAATACTTTCTTGATTTCTATGATTTGTTGCAGACTAGATTTCACTCCACCTCCAGCTAATCTTTGCCAAATCCATTTAGACATGGATGAAACACTTTCGAAGAGCTTGAGGATTCCATTCCCGTTACCTCCTAATGCCTCAGAAATAACATGAGTGTCTATCACGAAGAACTGGCATGGCATCCATTCCTCCCAACAACAAATGTGTATGGTGGCACAGTTACCACCGCAACATTTTCCATCAACTCTATGCTTTTTATCAGCTCTGCTCTGCCATCTTCAGAAAAGACGTTCTGGCCAGTACTCCTATCTTTCAAGTCACATTCTGTAATCAGCTGTCTTTGTACCATAGTATCATATGCTGTTGACAGATCGTAGTAAATATCTTTGTTTCGATATCTGTTAACCCTTTACTTCTTGAATTATGGTTTTCAACGAAAAAAAATATTTGACACAGTTTTTAATAATGGTTTATAGTATGTTTGAAGAAAATAATCATGAATTTGATTTGTTTACGTCATAGGGTGTTTTTCTGTTGTGTTGTTCCTGAACAACATCAAGAAGAAATGGGTATAAACCTGTGTATAATTTTGTTGCTATACAAAGTTATTTCTATCCTCACACACAGAATAACATTGATGTAAAATGGCTTGTAATGTAAATAAAAGCTTTATAAATCAGATATGAAGATAAAATGGGCTGGGTTTTGAAATCATGGGTGCGGCATGTGTCAATTCAAACAGCAAAATGTAATGAATTACAATCCAAAACCAGACATTATTTTTTTGGGAATTTTCAATCTTGCCAAACTTTCATTTTGAAGATTATGAGAGGAAAAAGCTGATCCTATCAGAAATCATTTCAAACAGTATGCCCTACTTCTTTGTCCATATGCAACATTATCAAAACTAACAAAACTGAACAGTGCAAAACTTAAGAAACTATTTATTTTGATAAAGGAAATCCTTAACATATCAAAAGAAAAGATACTATCCTTCTCCTTTTGTTTCAGTATCTTGTCCTTCTGACACTTATTTCATACTCTTAACATACCTTCCAAGAAATTTGCAAGCCAAAAAATTCAAAAATTAAGTTTGTCATTGCAAGTTTCAAAAAAACTTTCTACTTTTGAAAGTTGAAAGTTGGCTCTTGTTGTTGTTTTGCTGTTCAAGGTGGTGGTCAAAACTAATGAAGTTTGTATTGTTTGAAATATGCACAGTGGGCTATGACACATTTATGACAAAAAGCTTTATTTTAAGTCCAATATAGCAAAAACGGTGTTTAGCCCCAGACCCCGCAGAACTTTGAATTTTTCAACACTCAGTTTTCAACTGAATCTGCTTAGTATTACGCTTCCAACGATTCCTCAATCACTTTGATATCCTTATCTCTTGTCAAGACTTTCGCAAATGGGTGTTCAATTGTCATTTTAGCCCACTCTCATATACACACAAAACCATAGGCGTAGGAGACAGGAGCCCCCCCCCCAACGTCAGAAAATTTTGCAAAAATCAGCCATAATCGGGCAGAAATCAGCCTTATGTCAGGTAAAATGTTCTTAAACAATGGATTGTTTATCGGGTAGCCTCTCCAAATTTTATCTCCCCCTACGCCGATGCACAAAACTCATAATAATCTGTGTTTAAAAGGTGGTGGAAATGTTCCAACCAGGCCACGAAAACCAGGACACAACCTTGATGCAACAATTTACAAGTTTTTACAAACACAAGAAAACAAACGAAAAAGTCTAGTTGTTGCTTAACAACTTTAGCTGTTGTTGTTTGGCCAAAGTGTTATTTTCTTCTTTAACCATTCTTCAAGTTTCTTCCAATTAACCTTCCTTTTTGCCTTTAACTTTGGAAAGCTTCTGTGCATGCGCCCTGGAATGTCATCAAGTAGATTTTCATTTTTTAAATCTTGCACAAATTCTGCTATCTCTTTTTCAAAATATTGTTTTCTGTGGCGGCCTATGCCACTGAACTTTTCTGCTTGAATATCAATGCTCTCTTCATTTTCCTTCAATAGTTTTAATGACTTTCCAACTCTGTCTATTGTCTCTTGAGTCAAGGTACCATACCGATGTCTTAGGTCTGGTTTGACGTCTCCATTGAGCAATTCCAGGGCAAAATCCATGGGGACATTTCTTCCAGCTCCACCATGAAGGCTAACACTTCGGTTATGCAGCAGTTGTGCTGCTTTTCTCTCGCTTAACAAGAATTCAACTTGTGCAATGAGAAGGAAGCTAAGTCCAGCATAGGTTGTGTGGCCAGTTGTTTGGGAATGAGAGAAAATCATGTTTCCATAGAAGGAAATTTTTCTCACCATCTCCCTCTTCACTTGCACATTTCCTTGCAATATCAAGGAGGCCTCCACTCAGCACCCTTCTGCTGTAGTTGAAGATCCCATCTTCCGTTGGTGCATCTTTTTCTGTACAGTCCTCCATGCTTGAACCTTCCATGAATAGGGCCACTTCACTGTCAATGCATTCGTTAATTGGACTGCTAAAGGCACAATTTGCCCTATGGCGTCGTCTGGCTTCAGTATCTGATTTGAATATCTTTTTGCAGCCAGGAAAACCACACGGAAAGGATGTTGATTTCCTTTTCTTGTCAGGTGTGCTCTGCCTTTTCAATATTGTACTGAATTTCAGGAATTTCTTCGTCAGGCAATACAAATGTTCTCACAATCTTTTTGGCCAAAACATCTACAATCCTGGACATAATATGTTGAGAAAAACTGGGCCCCCCCTTTCCCCCGTTCAATGTTGGTTATGATGAGAAGACGTTTGCTGCCCTTCTCCAAAAATTACCCAACATTGAATGGGGGAGGGGGGTCGTAACGGGGCATCGTTTCTAAGTGCTGTCACAATGCATTTGTACGCCATGACCTCGTCAATTTTTCTCAACAATTTTGTCCAGGATTGTCTGAAAATCGTGGAAAAAAAATTGTGTGAGGGAAAAGAATTTTTGCATGTTATGGCTTTTAAAAAACGGTTTTGTCATGTTTAATAAAGAATTTTTTTACGGAGATGAGCAACAGTGATTGTGGCACTGTATTTTACTATTTTCACTCTATTCAAATGCTATCAATCATATGAGGTCATCTGACTAAGCTGTCNTGTGGCCAGTTGTTTGGGAATGAGAGAAAATCATGTTTCCATAGAAGGAAATTTTTCTCACCATCTCCCTCTTCACTTGCACATTTCCTTGCAATATCAAGGAGGCCTCCACTCAGCACCCTTCTGCTGTAGTTGAAGATCCCATCTTCCGTTGGTGCATCTTTTTCTGTACAGTCCTCCATGCTTGAACCTTCCATGAATAGGGCCACTTCACTGTCAATGCATTCGTTAATTGGACTGCTAAAGGCACAATTTGCCCTATGGCGTCGTCTGGCTTCAGTATCTGATTTGAATATCTTTTTGCAGCCAGGAAAACCACACGGAAAGGATGTTGATTTCCTTTTCTTGTCAGGTGTGCTCTGCCTTTTCAATATTGTACTGAATTTCAGGAATTTCTTCGTCAGGCAATACAAATGTTCTCACAATCTTTTTGGCCAAAACATCTACAATCCTGGACATAATATGTTGAGAAAAACTGGGCCCCCCCTTTCCCCCGTTCAATGTTGGTTATGATGAGAAGACGTTTGCTGCCCTTCTCCAAAAATTACCCAACATTGAATGGGGGAGGGGGGTCGTAACGGGGCATCGTTTCTAAGTGCTGTCACAATGCATTTGTACGCCATGACCTCGTCAATTTTTCTCAACAATTTTGTCCAGGATTGTCTGAAAATCGTGGAAAAAAAATTGTGTGAGGGAAAAGAATTTTTGCATGTTATGGCTTTTAAAAAACGGTTTTGTCATGTTTAATAAAGAATTTTTTTACGGAGATGAGCAACAGTGATTGTGGCACTGTATTTTACTATTTTCACTCTATTCAAATGCTATCAATCATATGAGGTCATCTGACTAAGCTGTCAATTAAAAAGGACATCGTTTGCGGCCATTTGTATTCACCGGCATTGGAATACTGGCATCGGCACTGGAACTGGCATTGGCATTGGAATTGGCATCGATTATTGCATAAGTCCACAAGTACTATGACGCATGCAAAACTAACCAGGGGGTGCGCAACAGCTATTTGCGCGAGTCTCTATTCATCTATTCCCAATTATCTAACGTTAATGGATTTGAGCATTATGAATGAGGATTACTGATATTATACGGAGAGTTTTAAATCCAATAAGAGCATACCTGAATTGCTTAATTACGCTTTTATAGGAACACTTT
>REGL01002174.1:5522-22489 GCA_004194395.1 Aurelia aurita complex sp. Pacific
AAGTTTGACATTCTTGTCGTCCTTTATGGTATTTTTATGGAAGGGGTCACCTCAATTCTTTGCAAGGCTCACCTTTTTCCTTTGACTTGTGTGCATTGTAAGGCAGCACCAAGTGACCTTTACCCAAAACAACCTCCTTGTCTTCCCAGTTAATTCTTTTTCTGCAATAATTTGTCTGCCTCTCCTGTGCCCTCTATATATTTTCTCTGACCTTGTCTTGAATGTCCATTGCATCCATATCAAAGTTTTGGATGAACATACAATATGCTTGGTCTTTTGCCAATCGTATCTTAACCTTGACAAATAGTTCACATGGCAGTGGTTACATAAACCTTGATTGAAAAAACTTTACCAAACATTCTGTTTCACGGGTTTCACTGGGCAAAATCACCAGAAAGCACAAGGATCGGTCGTCTATCGAGTCTGCTGATTGTGTTGATAATGTAATCTGCCAATGCTCCTCCCCTCCTCCCCTTCGGAAAATGGGAACGGAAATTTGGGATATCTCATCTATGAATATGATGTCAAACTGAGAGATGAGCCAGTTCATTTCAGGGGCATTACAGTGCTGTGATTGGTAGGAAAAGAGACTATGAATGGTGTCACGAGTTACTACGCCATCAAACTTACTCCGATACGTGCAAGCAAGCACACCTGTCAGTATACCAACACATGTATTGATGTTATTAGTAATGCAATAATTAATGCACATTTCAAGTATAAACGTTTTGCCAGTACCAGGTTTGCCTGCAACCAGGGGGAAAAGCTTCCAATTGTTGTTGTGTTGTGCTGATCAGTTTTTAGGTCAGGAACTTTAATCTTTGTTTTTAATTTTGAATTTACATACCTCCAAAATACCTTGCAATTATGTTTGGAATTATTAGCAATGTCTGCTTCAAAATTTCGAATCTGCTTTCGCACGGTGCTTTTTGTTGAATTGCTTATTTTCTTGTACCATTCATAATCTTTACCATGTTTAGTCAGGAGCCATCTTTTATATGTGTTGTGTTTTTTCTTTATACTCCTTAAGATCCTTTTATTCAGCCATAATGGTCTTTTATATTTTTGGTTAAGATTTAACAGTATTTGTTTTGGTACACATTCCTCGACTGCCTGCATCATCTTTGTATGCAGGCATAGTAACATCTCTTCTGTATCTAGTCCCTGGAATTCTCTGTCCCAGTCCACTCCATTTAAGATCTCTCTCAATTTACCATAGTTGCCTTTGTTATAGGAGTAACGGTTTGATTTGTCGTAATTGTTTTGGACGAATTCAGAGTGCAGGACGTAATTAAAGCTTATTACTATGTGATCACTTGCACCTAGTGGATCTTCATATGTTAGTTTNAAGGCAGCACCAAGTGACCTTTACCCAAAACAACCTTGTCTTCCCAGTTAATTCTTTTTCTGCAATAATTTGTCTGCCTCTCATGTGCCCTCTATATATTTTCTCTGACCTTGTCTTGAATGTCTATTGCATCCATATCAAAGTTTTGGATGAACATACAATATGCTTGGTCTTTTGCCAATCGTATCTTAACCTTGACAAATAGTTCACATGGCAGTGGTTACATAAACCTTGATTGAAAAAAACTTTACCAAACATTCCATTTCCCGGGTTTCCCTTGCGGATTAAAATTAATACAGTAGATGCGATAAATGACTTAATTTAAATGATAATAGTGCGCAGGATGTTGACTGTTCAGCATCACAAGTTTTAGATAAAATTGAGAGGAAGGTTTTTGCCAATGCAATGAAGTTTGAACTTTTGTCGCTCATTTCTTTCACACACTTTCTGTTCATAATCATGACCTCTGAGCAATTTTCTCCATCATCCCTCACTTGATTGGGCCGCTTTGCCTCCCTATTGTACAGCAGTTTGGACAGTGAATTCTTGGTTGTGCAATGTACCCTTGTTCCTGTGGTGAACAACACAGGATTCAAGTGCAAGTCCCAGTCATCGTGCTTGTCGTTTACCATTTTCTCTATGGCCCTAGCAAAGGAATCACCAATCAGAGCGCTGAAATGGTAGATGTCTGTCACTAAGCCACACCTTTCTTTTCTTGGGCAACAAACAGTGTGGTACAAAAAGTATGGAAAAGACATTTGTTTTCATGCATCTATTTCGCTACAGTATAAATCAAACAAATCCTTTTGTTTTTCCTTGTTTTTGCCTCTATAGCATTCTGCAAGAATAATAAGAAAAGGAAAGGCCACATAAAGGAAAGAACAATAAGTAAAATGAGGAAAAACGAGAAATCAAGTCGGTCACTTCACCGGGGAAGTAATTGATAAAATAGTAATAAAGTATTAAATAGTATTAATAATAAATGCGAACATTCAGTTGCATCTCGCGTATTGTATCACAACTGAAATCCAGACTGCCACCATCTACTTCCGAGTGTGTCCGAACCCAAGGTAGATTGGACGCAAGTGTGGCGGAAACCCAGCCTAATGAACTTTCACACTTCCGCCTTCCCATGGTGGGGGTCACATCCAGGTCTCAGAAAAATGGCCCGTCCAATTACCCCAGCCAGGTCCCCTCTTTGCTTGTGCATAGAGTCATTGATGCAACAACCAAAGAAACATGCCAAAGGTGTGATCAGGGGGCAGAAAAGATTGGGCACATCATTTCAGGCTGTAAAACTCGTGGTTTCTATGGATTCCCTGGTTATTTACCCTCTTGCACCATAGTTGCTTCATGTTTCATGTTGCTTCATATTTCATGTTGCTTCATGCTTTCGAAGCGGGAGATGTCTGTGCCTACACTTCCTTTGGCTTATAACGGCTCACATACAGAGCCATCACTAACCTCCCACGAAAGCCTCAACTAAAACTCTGCAGTAACTTTCGAGCCCGAAGATCCTGCTGCCTATATAAACATTTGGTTGACATGGTCATGAGTGCTCCTCCTAGCGTGAATGCCTCCTCCATGAACGCATCAATTGATGCGTCCGACACCAATGTCTTAAAGATCGCACTGCCGTCGGACTTAGAGGGATAGCCATCCCCATGTAAGTTAAAGGGGACCAATTTTGCCCCCAGAGCTTCTAAAGGAGCCTTAGCTCCAGCATTGGACGTCTTCTGTTTCTTGAGAAGGGGATGCTCTTTGATTATTTGCAGGTTGCCATTTATATTGGATTCCAGCTCGGAGACCGCATAATGCGGTCTCACGAGCCACTCACAGTTTTTATAGAAGTTCTCTTAAACACAGTGTCGTCACTAGGAACTTCCTCCACTGGTCCATACGGGCGGAGGAAGTTCTTAGGGAAGTGGTGGAAGAAACCGATCTTCTCTTTTTGTGGCGGTGAAGACATGCTAAAAGGGAGAAAGAAAGTGGTAAATAATGAATGAAAAGAATATAGAGTTGAAAATGAAGAAATGGAAGGCATTGGTTGATGCCTGTAGGAAATAGATACACATGTAGGCTGTTGCTGTTGAATTGATAGTTTTTGTTGATAGCAATGGAAGGGAAGAATGAAGATACTTATAGGCTATGTTGAAAACATGGAATGTGGAATACTGGAATTGAATACTGGAATGACATGGAATACAGGAAGGCCATAGAATACTAATTAATATTCCATGGAATGCTAATTGATATTCCATGGAATGCTAATTGATATTCCATGGAATATCAATTATGTTTCTATGGCATTCCAATATTCCATGGAATATCAATTAACATTCCATGGAATACTTAAAAATAGGTTTATGTCCCAGACATCTTTTCTTTTCTTGATTGTTATGTCTTATCAAGCAATTATTCTCAATTAACTTTGTCGCAGTGGCAGCAATTATTCCTTTTGTCAAGGAGATACCACCATTGTAAAGACCAAGTTCATGTGCTCTTTCTCTCCCAATCAATTGCGCAATGTCCTTTCATCAGACCTGCATACCTTCATCGATTAATTTTCAATGAATGGGAACTTTAGACCCAATGCATGTGGCAAGATATTAGTTCCCCATAAATTTCCCATACGCAGATTTTCACATGAACGCAGTTAATAATTGGCATTCTTTCAGTGCAGTAACAGATTTCCATGCGATTGCATGGTATATCAAAAGCGAATTCGCTACTTATGTGCTGAAATCTTAGCTAGATATCTTTTTCAAATATTGTAAAAATTGTACGAAAATTCCAAGTTTGCCATGCTGATTCCTCTCACCCAAACCTAGTTGTTCCAATAATTCTGCGAAGGGGGTGTTTCCTCTCAGACAAGTACAATGGTTTAAAGGAACAAGTTTGGTCTGCACAAGTTTGACAACATTCTGTCCATTACTTTTTGTCAGAATTACGTTTAGTGCCGTCTGCAAATTTTATGGTGCACATTTTCTCAGTAAATTTCTGATTTGGAGCATTCATTGCCAACCGTTGATTATAATTAGATTGATTCGATCCCATAACAAGCGAAAGATTTGCTCAATAAGTTTTAAAATTTACAATTTTCGAAAAAGTTTCTAACACCATCTTGGTCGCAGTTTCTGGTTGGTAAAATTTTTCGTACAAAGCATTAGTTTGAAAGGCACACAGGTCCCTCTTTATCATCAGCAAAGCATGTGAGAAAGAAACGCTTTTAGTCTTATCGCTATTGAACTTCTGTCATTGTGAGATATTTGTAAGTTCACCCATCTGTTTTGCTCTATATGTTGCCTTTAAGCAGTTTTGAATTAATTTATTGATGACATGATTTACACGTATTTCTTTTTATGAGAAACTAAGAATTGGAGCCAGTACTGAAAGTTTCTTAAAGTTTTCAGATTTTGAGTACTCAGAGTTTCTTATGAGTTTCTTAGAGGTTCCATAACAATCTACATTTTCACAACTTGTGCCCTCGTGAACATTTCAAAACAATGTTTTTGAGCTTTTCCCACGTTTAGACATTACTCAAGTACCCAACGAGTAATAAGATATAGGAAACAAGTGAAAATAAAGTAAAAATATGTCAAGGATTTCCTGTATCAAAGTATATGCTTGGGGACTGGCAAGCATCAAACCTTCGGATTGATAGTTTGCGAAATCTACTGAACCAAAATTTCCATTGCCAATTCGTCGTAGATCATATAAATCTTGCCATACAAAGGCTATAAACTGTGGAATGCTTGCTAAAAGGTCTTCGCGTTTTCTTGGTTCTTGGTTTTGGGAACTTTAATGTGGCAGCCATTCTAGCAATAAGTGAAGAGCCTGATCTCACTGTGCGTGGAACAGGTCAACAGATTAATCATCATCCTACCCAACTTGCAACAACAGGGGGGGGGGTACTCGGTGGAAGGCACCCTACCAGAAAATATATTTCAAAAATCTGGGATCCTTTTAATCCTAGAATCCTTTGCCATTATGAACCAAGTTTTAAGAACAAACAAGTTTTAAAGTTGCATAGTTGAGGTAAATTACATTTGAAATAAAATGCTTTATTTGAAGCATAGTTTGACTAGAAGCAGATGCTTTTCGCAGCAATTTGCCCCGGTCTATATCTTGCCACATGCATTTGGTCTAAAGTTCCCATTCATAGAACATTAATCGATGAAGGTATGCAGGTCTGATGAAAAGACATTACGCAATTGATTGGCAGAGAAAGAGCTTTATTGTATGATCCTTAGAAATTTCTATCAAAGGATCTGAAGAATCTCTACCTTTCGCATCAAGTGAGTCGAAAGTACTGTCACAGATTTGTTGGTTTAAGTTGAGATACTAAAGTTATCTGATCATCGACAAATATTTCATAACATGAACTTGGTCTTTACAATGGTATTAATATGGTATAATGGTAGAATATTAATTAGTATTCTAAAGCATTCCATGTCATTCCAGTATTCAATTCCAGTATTCCACATTCCATGTTTTCAAGATAGCCATACTTATATAATGAAGAAATTGAAGGTATTGGTTTATCACAGTAGAAAATAGACACTTGCATTGGTAGGCTGTTGAAATGATAGGTGTTGTTGATAGCAATGAAACGTTCAAATAACTTGAAACCACCCAAAATCGCCTGAAGCCGCCTGAAATGGTCTGCAAATCATCTGAAACCGCCTGTAAATCACCTGCAATCGCCTGTCGTTGTTTTGATGAATGGGAAAGTCTTATTGTCTTCAACTTTGATCATTAACCCCTAAAAGGCAAATAATCCTACTGGTGCGTCGCAAAAATTAAAAGATGAACAGCCTTCC
This sequence comes from Aurelia aurita complex sp. Pacific, assembly GCA_004194395.1. Lineage (NCBI taxonomy): Eukaryota > Metazoa > Cnidaria > Scyphozoa > Semaeostomeae > Ulmaridae > Aurelia > Aurelia aurita complex sp. Pacific. The sequence goes on from REGL01002174.1 coordinate 11,694, forward strand.
TTTGCTACCTGCCTTGCCAGACCTCGCCTGATGGGCTAAAAGTTCCAACATATTTGCCGTAACCATAGTAATTCTCAAATCTCGCAATCTGATTGGTATGCTAGGAATCCCAGCATATTAGGCTTAAATAAGATCAGGTTATTCAGACAAATAATACGAGTCTCTGTTGACCGAGTTACCATCTTGAAGTCAAGGAGCACAGAGAAACAAGAGACTTGCCATCATAAGTCTAAGGCACATATACGATCTACATCTAATCTTAGTTGCCGGAGTTCTTCCCGCTTTTTGCCGATTGTGTATGTGCTGTCCACCCATTATTTATTAATGCTCTGTTGGCCTGTGGCGCAGGTATACTACGCCTGCGTCACATTTGGCCTGTATATTATCTGTGTGTTGCGTGTTGCTCTGGTTGTTGCTTTCAAATTGTCTCCTGCTGCTCCTGCTGCTGGCCCTCTGCCGAGAAACGTTGTGCGACTCTAATTTTAGTAGGCGGAGTTCCTCCCGCTGTTTCCCTATTATTATTGTGCTGTCCACCCAATTGTTTATTAGTTTTGCTTTGGACTGTGCCGCAGGCGTGACATATACCACGTATATTATTTGTGCTCTGGTTATTCCTTTCATTTTGTTGCTGCTGGTTGTTGGTTGTTGTTGTTACTGGTTGGCTGCTGGCCCTCTAATTCTCTGCAAATCAGAAATGAGAAACATCGGTGATAAGGAAAAGAAACAAATCATAAATAAGAAACAAAGGAGAACATTGAAAAAATATCGAAACTGATTCGAATGCTGATTTTTTATTTACGTCATTGAAACATCAGAGATGTAATGAAGAATTAAAAAATGCCACTTTGTATAAATTCTGGTACTGTATACCATTTTACTACATCTCACCCTCAAATACAGTGGCGGAAATTCTGCTTTTTGAATGGAGGGGCGAGGACCGTCAATTTTCCGAGTCTAGGAAATGCTTTTCTTTTCAGGTGTTTTGCTGGAAGGTAGGTCCAACAGCTGTAAGGGCTCTGGGAGCGAGCCTCCCAGGAAAATTCTTGATGACACGCTCTCTACTTTAGATAAACTTTAAGAAACTTTTATAACAGCTGATAATTGCGAAGAAACTTTGAAATTTGCCGGGAAAAGTACCAGCTGATACTGATAGGTGTTTATTATCCCCCTTGTCCAGGCAGCGCAGGATCGCACTTTTTATACCTGCTTTTTGGTTGGCGGCTAATCTGACGCGCCAGTCAGAACGAACAAAAACAGGAGAAGGAAAATTAAAAGTGCTCCAGTGCCAGAATTGATTCCTCGAAAAATCTGAGTTTTACAGATTGGTACTATTAATAAAAGAGGATGCTTCATTTTGAACTTGGAGTGGCTGACAACCGGCCTGCTGGAGATATGGGCCTAGATGCTGCCTGCCGTCGAGTTGGCAAGGACGCCATTTTGTGAACAGCCGCAAAGGCCGCTACAGTTTGTGAAGGATGCACGCTGTTACTGAGGGAAAATTGATTGAAATGAATTTAGAAATGCATACAGTAGTGCCCCACATATAAAAAACACAAATTTTTTAAGGTTCAACAATTTATCTACACAAATTCAAACATCTAAATATCTACGTTATTGTGATCAATAAACCCAGACAACATACAGGCGCTATGTCTTAGGCAGTAGGGACTCTGGAGGGGGTCAGTAACAACAGCAATTGTTGCTTTTGTTGGTTGTTCTCTCAGCCGGGGATTCTATTGTTCAGCATCAGGCGCCTCCGTCACTGACCTGACAACCAATGTGAAACAGACTCCAGTATATATCAGTATCTTATCGTATGTATATCATTTAGTTGTATGTTTTTATGTGTTGGCCATGGGGTAGACATTGTCTTTTGCTCCTCGTGGTATCGTCCTTGTAGTGTTGCATAGTAGTTAAAGTATAGTAGAATGTAGCATATCTTGTAATATTTTATATTGATCAAAAAAAAACAAACAAATTTAAGAAACACAGACCCTGATTTTCAAAATAACACCCCATTTTATAAGAATCTAGTACAGGTCTGAAAAAAGCCCTTTTTCTTATTTAACAAACCAAGCAAAAAACGCTTGCACGAATTGCATAAAAGTAGGGGTGACACTCTTTCTAGATTTGAAGCCGAACTTTAGGAGAGAATTCCAAGATTTTGAATACGCAAATACTGATTTTTTCTGACACACCTGGTGTAAATGATTGTTTGATGGTACCATAATGGTACCTTATGATCAAGTGGGTTCCCTTACCACATGGAAGCATGGAAGAGTCGTGTAGACATAATTACATGTATCATTTCAAAGTGAAGAACTCCAGGATGTGTATTGCAAAAGATGCTGTAAGCCCCATATTTGGCACTATGGCCCATACTGTCATGGCGACAATCCCCAGAGATTACAATTGCTGAGTTACTACCAATAATCTGATCAAAGAGTTTCTTCTGATATCTTTGCCAAAACAGATAAATTGTTGGAAATAGTTTTGTCTGTGAAAACAAAATCAGGAAAAATTAAGAACCTCCCATTTATGAATAGAGCACATGGCAGCGAGGAATTTTTACCAAGATGCATTGCGTTCTAATGAAAATAATTTAACGATTCTACAGGCATTCGATTAAAGAACGCAGTGCATCTTGGTAAAAAATGCCTTGCCGCCATCTTTAGCAGAATCGTCTATAGATTGGCACTACACTTTTCATAGCTTTTCACATCAATTTTCTTTCTATTTTGTGAGTGCTTGATGGTATTTCCTTGTTTTTCCTCAAATGTACTCTATTTCTTACAAGTGTTCCCTTTGCTGTTTCAGTTTCATATGATCTGTCACTTATCTGTCTGTTTACAACGGCTTTATCCCACGTTTTCTGGCCTAACCTAAATGGCTGTATACGAACTGTATCTCCCTCTTTCAAAACTTCCAAATCTTTTGATCCTTTGTCATAGTTTTCAGCTTGTCTGATTTTGTTCTTTGTCAATCTTTGCCTCTCTGACTCTAAATAACTGTCACCTCTAATCAACTGTTATAAGGTATGTTTTGCCATTCCATGTAAAAAGATCAACTGCTACCTCATAGCATAGAAAAATTTCATCTTTGTTAGAGTGCTTTACTCCTGAATATGAAAGTTACCCTTGACTTCCAAATTGATAAAAACTAATTCAGGATCTCGATAAAAATTTGTCAAACTAAAGTGGAGCGTAAAAATAATTCAAAATGCAGAAACATATTTGAAAACATTGAATAACTTTGTTAATGGTACAAATGCAGTAGAATCCACTTTGTTACTGCAAAATCACAAGTGGGTTGCAGATTGTTTTATTTTACATACAAACTCTGTTTGTGATTCAGGGTACTCTGTTTGTGATTCAAGGCAATAAGCATAAATCTTTCAAATCAGGAGGCAGGAACTTCCCTTGAAGAATCCAAAATCCGTTTCTGTGGAAGGCCTGTAACAAAACAAATCCATGAATAAAATATCACAGTTTCTTGAATCATAATGTTAAAACTCACATGGGGTTTACTGCTCTCCCTGCCAGGTGTTTGGCTCTGCCCACTGTCTTCTATCATTTTTAAGCATGGGTACTTACTGCACAAAGTGCCTCAGCCATTTCTTCCTTCTATATCATCGTTGGCTCCCTTGGTCGCTTCAGATTTTGATATGCAGTTCTCATGTTAGATATGGTGTACCTCATCAAACGATTCACCAGGTCCTTTGACATTGATTGTCTGCTTGCAGTAAATGTGAGCTCACTGTCACAATATAATGTGAACATTGGCCAATGTTCTAATTTTAACCCTATATGTACTGGGCGATTTTTTAGGTGTTTTTGTACTGGGGGGGAGGGCGTTTTTCACCCCCCTGTTTTTCTCCAAAACTACAAAAGATATAGCAATAAGACTTTCCCCTATTGTTCTTTAGACAATTGGATATTCAGGTGTAGCAATGGCAATCAATAAGTCACATGATTCGTTGCTAGGCAACCGAAAAACTGATGAAAATTGGCAAATTTATACCTTCTTAACCAGAAAAATTCTATTTAATCAACCACTAACCAATTAGTAGGAAACGTGTCATAGTTGAAAAATGTATGCTTTTCAAATTTGTTCAGCTTCTACTTTAGCACAATTAGTCTTAAATTAGCCTTTTGTTGCATGCATGTACTTTCATCACAGGTTTTTGCCAGTCCTGTCCCCTTATCTGATAAATATAGACTCAAAATGAATCAAATTAATAAGATGAAGCAAATTAGATTAAAACAATTTATATTTTACTCTTCTTCATTAGAGAAATGATGTCATAAATGTGAATGACGTCATATATTTTAAATTTTGCTGACATAAGCAAATATGAAAAAATTATATATCAAATGAAAGTACTCATCAAATGCAATCGAATGGTGCATATTTGAGATCGATCAAGCAAACAACACGAAAACTACGGTAATTTTAAGCTTTTTTGTTGTTGACTACTCTCCAAATATGGTATTACTGTGGTCCCATGATCAGAGGTAGAACAATGAAATGTTAAGAATTTAATTGCCTATGAAATTTGAGTAATAGTCACCAAAATTGGTGGTTATCTCTTGTTGTTTTAGCGTAACACAGCAAAAACTGGTAGGGTGCTCTTCTTTCATCTCTAATATTTCCTTTAATTTCCTTAAATCTAAATCATGTCCTACTATTTTACAATCGTATAATCTTACTTTATTACAATATATATAATTATTAAACAACAAATTTAACTTATCTACAAATACATTATGAACATCAACTGTAACAAAACCAAAGTATTGAAAATATTTACATAAATTTACATAATTTGTTCCCGCTCCTCAACTTAGATGCCACTGTACTCAAGTGGAGAAACAGGGACTGAGGACCCAGTAGCTTCGTTGAAACCTTCTTTCTGATCAGCACGCCTGTCAAATGTCTACATCAGTGGGAAGTGCTGGTCCTTATTTCCATACTTTCGAGCATTGGGAATAGCTTCCTTGTCCAACATGATACTTGCCATTTCTCTATTGGTACGTGTAGGTATGTCTAGGTGTCTAGGTGTTTCAATTCAAACATACAGTCTTAGATCATGCAAGTGATATTGTTGTTGACCTTGGTTCCTTCTGAGTGAGTAGAAAAAGGTCCAGCCATTGAGAGGCTACTGTGTTATCTATAATTTGACATTGCCTAGTGAAATATGTGCCTATAGTTGCCAATCAACTGCTTATTTATTGAGAGCCATATCTACTTTTCCTTACAATCGCTGCTGTTGTTTGGACCATTACCTTCGCCGCTTGTTGGTAAGGTTACCTATAGAGGCTAATGGTATTCAACGAAATAGCGAAATGATGAAATAGCAATTTACGAAATACCCAATCCCAGAATATTTGTCAGATATTGATATAGATATTGATATTGATTTACAGTGGTGACAGTTGTTGCGGGATATTTGAAGACTGAGAAGTTTCAGATCGCCGCCAAAAACCGCTGTGAAGCCGAGAGATTGCCGTATGCCGTCATAAAGGGACGTAAGTGATCACTGTATATATATTTTTGCAGCTGCCTATTTTGTACACACAATTTTGAATTTGTTTATGCCAGAACTTTGTTTGAACGTTTCAACCAACTACAACTTTTACCACCAGTACGAGAATCACTGCTAAGACAACCGGCCAAAAACTGTCTTTCAGCCAAGTAAATTTTTCGGAGAACCAGGTGAAGACATTGAAAAATGGTTAAAAAGTCTCAAATGTGTTGCCAAAACCAATAATTGGACCGAGAAACGTCAGGTGGATATTTTGCCTGCATTTGTGAGGGATAGAGCAGCAGAAATTTTTGATGAACTGCCCGATAGGATTAAAAACAATTTAGATGAGTTAAAAGAGGTTTTAACTGAAAAGTTCATGCCAAAATAAGTCCAAAGATTTTACTATGTCAATCTCTATGCCCGAAAACAAGGGAACACGGAGTCAGCTGCCGATTTTGGGTGACGAATGGATCTGCTCCATGGGTTAGGCCAAAATCAGCTATTTCCATCCATTCAAATGCCGTTGCCGCCAGCCCTGTTGCCGCCATTTCCGAGGAACAACAAATGAATGAACGCCTTGATCGTTTAGAGGGTGCCATTGAAAAACTTGCCCTAACATTAGCACAATCGAACTCCAGCAAAAGAACAGGCAACCGTAATTTTGGTAATGGAAGGAGATACAATTATGGCAAGTGATGGCCGCCCCATTTGCAACTATTGTAAAAAGGTTAGACATTACGAATCCATGTGCCAAGAGAAGAAAAATGCAGGAAAAAATTCAAAAACTAGAAATTGCTGCTCACGGAACATTATCATTGGGGTGTGATGCAGCAAACAGTAACATTTTAAATCCCCAAACTTTATCGGATAGTGTCTTTATTAAACATTTACAATGCGTAACATATACCGTGGCGGTTTTCTGTGTAGGATCTGAAAATTGCATTTGTAACATCAAATCCTAAGCAGAACAGCAGCTGTAGAACAAATATATGTTTCTTTCCTGTGGACCCCCTGGAGCCCAATTAGTTCAACCCCCCAAGAAAATAATTTCATTTTTGAAATCCTTAGTTACCATAGTATTGATGCGCCAAAGGTCATTCTGGGGTTTGCATTGGTTCTACCGGGTGACCCAAAAAGTGACCCAACGCAATATGTTATAGAAAGAAAAGTAAGTGGCTGATTAAAATACTTCAAACGTTGTTCTGTGGCTAAAAGTCTAGCCTACATTATTAGTATTTTTCGCAATTTTTTTCTACATGGTAAATTTCCCGAATTAAGGATTTTAAGAAAAGGGGCATGCTTGAAATCTTCAAAAAGTCGTCAAAAACAGGGGATCGATTTGTAGCCTTTTCAGATCTTCAAAACAACAAGGAGCGTGTTTCATTTCAGCCTGGGAATAGGCAACTCAGTCGAATGTTGTGTCAGAGCAAGTTTGTAGTCCCTAGATACTTAAATATTCTTGTCTCAAGGGACAAGGACATCAACGCTCATCCGTGGGGTGCCGTTGTTTGGGCTCTCAAATGACCAATGCTCTTTATTCCACCAGTTGTTGATCTGTTCTGTTCTATTGTGCTGAAACAAAGGAAATAGAGTTTTGATGTAGCTTTTTAAAAGGTTGTTCGGCCTGTTGTCAACTCAAAAAACATCAACAGAAACTTTCTGCCTTTTAAATGAAGCTATTAATTCAAATTGAAACAAAGATGCCCAAATACTGAACAACAGTGGAAATCAAAGTTGAATCTTGGTGTCTAGGAAAATCATAAAGCTATGGAGAGAACTTCTTCACAAAGCCACAATCATGATTCTTGTCATTGCCTCATGATTTCCACTTCACATATTAGTGAATGAAGATGTCACAATGATTCACATAATATTGTTGTTCTTAATGTCAAGATAGCTGGTAAATCACATTTCATTAACATTGCTTCCTAAAGCGATTAAAGGTATTCATAAATCTTGCTCTGGAGATAATCTCAGTTTGAAGCTGTAAATAACGTAAAATAATTCACATACTGTGTTGAGTGATGATGTCAGTAAGAAGGCTCTGCTTGTCCTGAACAGAAAACCTCAACACGTTTTCTGCCAACAAAATATCTACCAGCACTGGACCACACCCTGACATAGAAAAAACTTGTTGTTGTCAAATTCAAAGAAGTGGTCCCTAATTTCATAAATTAAATATAACCACTTTGCAATTTTAGAGCTTCGTAGTAGAGAAATCAATACTGAGACCCATCTTTACACCTGAACAAGCTGCAAAGACCATTGTTGACTATAATCATTACTGTTCAATAAGGCTTGCAAAAAACGATTAACCAAATGTGTCCTTTTGAGCATCTTTACTGTATGTATTTACTGTACATCAATTATTGTCTTCTTACTAAAATATATTCAAGGGAATGGATATAGCTATATACTATAAATAGGCTAATGAAAATGTCGTTGCATCCATTGTTTCTTAGCTACGAAAATGAAACAGCATGTGTCAAAGTTATCAAATGCCATAGGATATCTTTAATATAGCCTGGGAAANTTAGTGAATGAAGATGTCACAATGATTCACATAATATTGTTGTTCTTAATGTCAAGATAGCTGGTAAATCACATTTCATTAACATTGCTTCCTAAAGCGATTAAAGGTATTCATAAATCTTGCTCTGGAGATAATTTCAGTTTGAAGCTGTAAATAACATAAAATAATTCACATACTGTGTTGAGTGATGGTGTCAGTAAGAAGGCTCCGCTTGTACTGAACAGAAAACCTCAACACGCTTTCTGCCAACAAAATATCTACCAGCACTGGACCACACCCTGACATAGAAAAAAACTATGGAGTAAGGTGTGGGACAAAAATCGGTAATACTGTTCGTTGAGGCATTCTTGATTTTGTGGTGGTGTTTCAGTGTATCATGTAGTGGTTTTAGTGTGTCATGTAGTGGTTTAGTGTGTCTTGCAGTGGTCTTATCATACCATGGTGGTCTATAGAAAAGATCACGTCGTTGAGTAGTTTTAATGTAGCGAGAAGTGGTTCTAGTATGTCTTGTAGTGGTTTTTGTGTGACAGGGTGGTATATGGAATAGATTGAGTCATTTAGTGGTTTCAATGTATTGTCGAGCCGTGTTGTTCTTTCGAGTGGTAGCAAAATCATCGGTTCTGTCACGCCGTGAAATCATCGACTCTGTCACGCCGTGAAGTCATAGATTCTGTCACGCCGCAAAATCGTCGACTCTGTCACGCCGCAAAATCATTGACCTTGTCAAGCCTCAAAATCATTGACCTTGTCAAGCCGCAAAATCATTGAAACTGTCAAGCTGTCAGTGAAATCTTCCGTTATATGTCGCGTTGTCATTGTACGAATGCATCCTTACAGCAGGCAAAGGTACGTATGGCCTAAAGTTTAATTTTGATTTTATACCGGGTGCGCCAAAATAAACTATGCACATTTGGCAGGCCACAATAAATCGTACACAAGACCGATTTTGAAGATTTATGACTTGATCTTTAGCAGAAGGCCTGAATTAGATTCTAGGATTTTTTGCAAATTTTTCAGTTTTTAGAGCTACAAGCCAGTTTCTTAAAATTTTTGTTTTCGAAAACACTGAAAACGACCAAAAAACATTGATCAAGCTTTCTAAAGAATCGACATGAATGGACAAAGAGAAAACTTTTTTGTGGTGATTTGGGATTTAGAAATCGACAAATTGTAAGCTGCAGACAAACACATTTTTGGATCACCTTTTGTGTGATTGTGTTTTGCTTGGGAGGCTAAATAAGGATTTTGTTCAGCTTTTGTTTGACAAAACTTGGCTATATGCCCTTCCATTCCACAACGAAAACAAATCAGGGGCTGTCTTGTGTTTTGGCCTAACTGTTGTTGCTGATTAGATGGTAAAAACACAGGGACAGTATGGCAGTTACGGGCTACATGACCAGATTTGTTACATTTAAAGCAAACTTGTGTATAACCCTGCTGACTTCTAGGCTTAACTTCAGACAAATTTGACAGGGTGGGGCATCGTTTAGCTAAATGGCCCCAACCATTACATTTAAAGCATACTTTAGCAGCAACATTAGAAGCTCCAACTTGGGTAGACATAGTCATTGCTCCCCGTGGTCTTGTCCTTGTAGTAGAGTAGAGTAGTTTGTAAGTATAGTAATTAAGTAAATATGTATTGTAAATTTTTAGCAGAATGTATAAAAAAAAACCTCCAACTTGTAAAACATTAGGCTGTGATACATATGAATTGGCTTTCATTGACAAAGTTTGCATGGTCGCATTAGCTGCTTCAAATCTTGTCGCTAACAAAACGGCATCATCAAGACTACTTGGTGGCTCTTGTAACAGTTTGTTTTGAGTTTGTCTGTCCTTGAGCCCCATAATAAACTGATTGATAAGGCGGTTGTTGTACTCCTCTCCCTGGAATCCACATTTTGCACCAAATTCTCGGAGTGAAACTGCCCAGGAGTCTACACTTTCTCCTGGCTCTTGAACTCTCTTGCTGAAGTTGTATCTTTTCTCTGTCAGTGTTTGATTGCGTTCAAAAAGCGACTTCAAGGCGTTAAGCCATTCATTCCATGCGTCGTCTCCTTCAGGAAATGGGACTGTTTCAGCTAATTGAAAAGCGTCTTCGCTCAAGTTAAACAAAAATGCAAGCTTGCGCTTCTCTGAGTCTTCTAGCTCTATAGCCTCGAAATATAAACATAATTTCTTCACGAACAAATCAAAATCTTCAACTATTTTGAACTTGTCTGGTCTGCGAAAAATCGAAAAAGTAAAACGATTGGTGTCCTGTTCTTGTCAAGCTGCACCTGCTTCGTATGCTCCTGCTTCAGCTTGTTGTCCTTGATTCGCTTGCATAACAGTTCAAGTCTCTTTCGAAATAGTTCTATTTACATCGGCACATATTCACAAATCAAACGTTAAATCCAGCATAAACAATTTCAATCTCGGTAAGACCTCCAATTTGTAACGAAGCGGCGACACATAAACACACAGCTAATACTTTTTCTCAATTTTATCTTCTTCAACCTAACTTCACAACTTCGTCTTCAACCTAGGTATCGTTCTTTCTCCAAAAACTCTCTCTTGCTACTCCCACACATTCTCTACCTTATCACATGCTTCTTCTAAAATACTACGCTCGTTCCAAACCTCTCGCGTTTCTCCTGACTTCCTCACAGGTACATCTTCATATGCCACGAATGCCCTGAAATGATTAAAAATCATAAGTACACAAGAACATAGTTACAGTATAAAAATAACACAGAT